>ML382004.1:5818-31601 GCA_005239525.1 Nicotiana knightiana
CTCATATGTCTACTAAGAGTCCCAGTCCCCCCTAAATTTCCTCCAGTGAGATGTTCAAAATCAAGTTTACAAAGTTTGCACCTAACTCTGTCAGTACCTTCAATTATCTCAAAAAAATTCCAAACCTTACTTCTTTTTCTATGATTAGTAGTCGGAATCACAGGTGGTCTACTACTAGTACCACGACCACCACCCCTTGTAGCAACTCCAACACTATCAGCTCCACCACTATTAGGTGTAACTGGTATCTCATCTTCCATTTCTAATTCATTATCTTCTATTCCAAAATCTTCTTGTAATTGTTCATAATCTATATTATCATTAGGCGATGTTTCAGAAACATGTGTAAATGGGGTATTACTATTACTACAAGTACCAGATGATGAAGAACTACCTCTTTTTTTATTTCCCCTACTAGAAACTTTTCTACACGCTCTTTTAGCAGCATTAAACATATTGTAAAAATTTAAGTATAAGCAAATATTAAATATGCAAATAAAATAGTAAAAAAGAGAAAGAGTTGGAGGGAGTGCACCGAATTCGGCAATAAATTGAGCACTTGATGATTTCGCAATTCCAATGTTACCACGAAGAAACGTCAAGTATTTCAATTTTGAAGTTCAATTGTTCAAACTTCAAAATCCAAATGATAAAATAACTTTTACGATAAATTAAATTCCAAAAAAAGAGCCAAATAAATTTAGAAGATGAATTGAAGGTTGGAGAAAAAGAGAATGAGAGAAATTGAGATTGAGAAATAAGAGATGAGTGAAGAAATGAAGAAGAGGGAGGGTGTATTTATAGTTTTAGAAAAGGATTATTTTGTAAATTGAAAAAAGTGTTAATTTTTAAAGAAAAAAGGCCCAAAAAAGGGCTATTCTCGAAATGTTACCGTTGGGCAACGGATCCCTGCAAAGGTGACCGTTGCCCCTATTTTAAGTGGGCCCCACACGTATAAAAAATTAAAAAATTATAGCCGTTGTACCGGGCCGGTCCGGGTCGATTAACCCAGTAAAGTGTACTGTCCACTTTGACCGGGTTTGACCGATCTGGTTAACCGGTAAAAAAAACAAATGGACTAACCCCCTCTACCCCTCCTACGCAGCCCCA
Organism: Nicotiana knightiana; assembly: GCA_005239525.1. Taxonomy (NCBI): domain Eukaryota; kingdom Viridiplantae; phylum Streptophyta; class Magnoliopsida; order Solanales; family Solanaceae; genus Nicotiana; species Nicotiana knightiana. Next base: position 6,929 of record ML382004.1, read on the forward strand.
CCCGGCACCTTACATACCGGGCAGGTCCGGTTCCGGTTTCAACCGGTCTGGGCCGGTCCGGTTCCAGGTCAACCCGACCCGTTAGACACCTCTAGTTAAAGACAGCTTGTCGTATGAAGAAAGTCCAGTGGCAATTCTTGATCGTCAAATCCGCAAGCTCAGAACTAAGGAAATTGCTTCAGTAAAAGTTCTTTGGAGGAATCAAAAGGTTGAAGAGGCTACATGGGAAGCCGAAGAGGACATGAAGTCCAGATATAACCCATCTCTTTGAAGAGCAAACGGAAAATGTGGAAGGTAATTAACCTTTCCATTCAGGCCTTATATTATAATCTTCATGTCCTTCAGCATTTACTCACCTTAGTATTTAGTGATCACGTACTCGTTCAGTTTGATATACATGTATTCATGATATTTCAGTATTCGCATATCCCCATCACACCTGTTTAATGTCCATAGATAGTCGTAGTTTCAGCCAGGACCATCATTCGAGGACGAATGATTCCAAGGGGGAGATAATGTAACACCCCGTAAATTCGGCATAGGTATGAATGTGTTAAATGAGTAGTAAGGTTATATTTTGGACATGTGAAGTTCTATTATTATGAGTATGGGTGGAAATAGTTATTTTAGTATCAAGACGAAGAGTGAGGTATACAAGATTCGACAAAATCTACGTAGTTTAAAAAAGGTCAGTCATGCAGGAGGTTTAGTACTAAACGTGTAAGGTATTTGGAAATACGCAAAACATGAAAGTTGTAGGCCTTTTAAATATCTTTTCAACGATATATTGTGGAACCCAAATAGATCCCTGTGAAAAACATTATGTGTGTTTTAAAGAACAGTGTGCAATATGCACGCCCCGAGCGCGGCCGTGCACATGTGGCAGTGTTCCTGCCATTTTCCACGGTCAGGTGCACGGTTAGGCCTATAGGTGCACGGGGGCGCACTTGGAGAGTCATTTTTAAAGCCCTACTTCGTCCCCCACATCCCCAAAACATAAAAACTTGCTCTAGAAAGGAAAGCTCTCAAAAACCTAACTCCTTAAGGGTCCCTCCACCACCCAAGGTAAGTTCTAATGGTGATTCTAAGTTAATTTCAATTTTCCAACATCTTATTAACATGGGAAAACCGTCCATATCATTAGATATTATATTGGGACATCATTGTTGAGAGAAGGAACCCTAGAACTCAAATTCAAGGGGATTGAACTTCAAAGAGGTAACTTCACCCGCTAATTGATTCTAACATTGGTTTAATAATTATAGACCCTAATTCATGAGATATGAGTTGATGGGTTTGATAGAAAAGCATGAACGGTTATAGGTTTGGTGTTTTGATTGTTGATTATTGGTTAAGGGTGTTGTTTACCTTATGGGTGATAAAGAATAATGTTGATTATAACCATTTGAGACTTTAGAATTTATCTAGGGGCAAGATAATGGGGTATTAGGTGTAGAGACACCATTAATAAGGACTATAAAGATTTTATTCCCACCAAGTGTTTGATAAAATGCTTATGTTACCAAAACATGAGTATCATAGCTATTATGGAATCCCTTTGACTTGTATTGTTATAGATTAAAGTTGAAAGGGTTCACAAACGTTGTATTACGCTCAATAGCAGGAAGTTAAAGTATGTGAGGCTAACTCCTTACATTTGGGAATGTTTATGATTCTCCCTATGTCCTATTCATTATGACTACTACTAGTTTCCTCAGAAAGTAATTATGCTTAGTTCCATGAATAGTAGTAGAACTTCTATTCTCTAGATGGCATAGTTTCATAATCATTCGATATTCTATGAGTTTCAGTTATGACAAATCAACTTATTATGAGTACATATCTCAGTCTAGTCCTATTCATCATTCCAGTATCATGTAACTCAGTATGGTTCAGTATTTCAGCATTATGTATTTCAGTATGATTCTCGGTTCCTGATTTTAAGTTCCTGAATGTTGAAAACCTGTATTTGGGCCTGAGGCTGTAGTTAATACTTTATGCATCATTGGGCCTGAGGCCGTAGTTATGTATATGTATACTTGGGCCCGAGGCCGTAGTTTGTGCACACATATATATATTGGGCCTGAGGCCGTAGTTATGTATATGTATACTTGGGCCCGAGGCCGTAGTTTGTGCACACATATATATATTGGGCCTGAGGCCGTAGTTTATCAGATAAACAGGTTGTTCATCATTTAGAAGAGGGAGTATCCATAAACTTACTTCCGATGTTTAGTTCAGTTATTAGTTATTAGTTTCAGTTTCAGTATTTACAGTTCTTTCCTTCAGGTGTTTTACATACCATTGCAATTCAAATGTACTGACATCCCTTTTTGCCGGGGGCCTGCATCTCGCGATGCAGGTAACGATTTACAGGTTGACGACTCTTCTCGCTAGGACATCTCGTATCAGCTGTTGGTGGGCCCCAGTCTTCGGGGCATTATCCCTCCCTTTTTCAATCATTATATTACTTTCAGTTAATAAGGTATACCGGGGACCTTGTATCGGTAAACAGTTAGCATCTCAGTATTCTTTAGAGGCTTCATAGACTATAGTTCAGTCAGTCAGATGTTAGCAGGACTTTATGGGTTAGCCTTGTCGGCTACTCGTTTATACTTGCAGACTTTTCAGTATTTTTCGCATCTATGATATTTCAGTCAGATTCTTTAGCAAATCACCATGTTGTATAGTTATATCTAGCTTACAGTTATACAACATGTTGATCCATCCATACAGTTGGTTTGCTTGGTCACATGTAGTCAGGCACCGAGTACCGTGCTACGCTTAGGCCATGGTTCGGGGCGTGACACCACTATGACAAGATTTCTTATTGGTTTGAATAGATCAGAAATAGCTGATGTAGTAGAGATACAAAAATACATAACTATAGATGAGTTAGTAGATTGGCTGTAAAAAAGAAAAGCAAAGTAAAAGAAGGCAGCAAGCTAGCTTATGGAGAAGTCAGCCAAACACCAACTCCAAGAAACCATGGCCAAAACAAGAAGTGATTTCTAGACCTCAAGAAGACAAGGGGAAAGGTAAAATTGATGAGAAAGAGGGAGGTAAAACTTTCAACTCTAAATCTTCTAAACCGTCTAGTTCCATTCAATGTCACAAATGTCATGGAAGAGGTCATATGATGCATGAATTCCCAAATAGAAGAAATATTATTTTGAGAGTGAAAAAAGTGAGAAAGAGAAGCTCCAAGTCCCTACATTCGTCAACCAGCTCCTATTTAACCAGCAACACTTTGTTGTTTGCTTCTTCGTCCGCCTAGATGTCGTTCATGGTAGGTTCTCCCACTTCTATCAGGATCAGGGCTTCTGCTTCGTATACGAGAGAGAAAGGTGTCTCTCCCGTGCTTAAGTTGGTCATCATTTGGTATGTCCATATCACTCCCGGTAACTCTTCGGGCCATTTGTCTTTGGCTGCTTCCAATCCCTTTTTGAAAATTTGAATAACCACCTTATTTTTCGGTTCTGCTTGGACACTTGCGCTCAGGTGGTATGGTGAAGATGTGATTCTTTTGACTTTCAAGTCTTCAAGGAATTTTGTGACCTTTGCACTTATATTGTGGCTCGTTGTCGTGAACTATTTCCTTTGGTATTCCAAACCTGCAAATTATGTTCTCCCATAAGAAATTGACCACTTTGCGCTAGCCAATTTTCTGAGAAGGACCTGCTTCAACCCACTTAGAGAAAACATTAGTTAGAATTAAAAGAAATCTTACCTTACAAGGAGCCGACAGCAGTGGATCGACTATGTCCATTCCCCATTTCATGAATGGCCAAGGCGACAAGACCGAATGTAATAGTTGTGTCAGTTGATGTACTAATGGAGTGTGGCAGTTACACTTGTTGCATTTCTTAAAAAACGCCTTAGCGTCTTGTTCCATCCGGGGCAAGTGTTATCCTGCCCTAACTAACTTTAACACTAACGAGTCCGCACCCGAGTGATTTTCACATATTCCTTCGTGAACTTCTCTCATTACGTATTTAGCCTCACAGGCTCCCTAAATATCGGTCCAACGAGCATTCGAAAGACTTTCTATACAACTCGCTTCCCCAAAAGTTGTAACAAGTTGTTTGGTACGGAGTGTCGGGGATGCCTTTGGATCTTCAGTCAGTTTTCCGTTCTCAAGATAGTCTATGATTTCATTTCTCAATCCCAAGCCAAATTGGTCGCATTTACTTCATAATAACCGTCCACATCCAATACCGAATGCATGAGCTATACGATCGTACCGGAACCTGATCCCTTCATTTCTATGGACGAGCCCGGATTGGCCAATGCGTCTGCTTTTGCATTTTCTTCTCTCCGGATGTGGCTAGTAGACCTTTCCCTAGACCGTGTGAGCAGAGTCTGGACCTTCACCACATATTGTTGCATGTCTTCCCCTTTGGTGTCGAAGATCCCGTATACCTGATTTACTACCAGTTGGGAATCGTATTTGATTTCAATGACCTCGGCCTCTAGTCCTCGGGCCAGTTCAAGTCCTGCAATCAAAGCCTCATAATCGGCTTCATTATTATCCAAGGGAACATTTTTTTATGTCCTGCCTCAGAGTTTCTCCCGAGGGTGTAATTAATACTACTCCGAGCCTGGACCCTTTTACGTTGTGGAAGCTCCATCTGTGAACAAGGTACATACTCCTGATGTCGTTTCTGAAACCATCACTGCTTCTTTGGTAGCCAAAGGCAGCAGACCGGGATGAAATCATCCACAAATTAGGCAGGAGTCCGGGACTGAAATCGGCCATGAAGTCGGCGAAAACTTGTGATTTGATTGCATCCCTAGGTTAATACTCCTGTCAAGTTCACTCATTTCGATTGCCCACTTGGCCAGTCAACTTGAAAATTCAGGTTTGTGAAGGATATTCTACAGCGAAAAAGTTGTCACCACGTCTATCATGTGGCATTGAAAATAAGCCCTAAGCTTTCGAGCGGCGACTATGAGAGCTAAGACTAATTTTTTGAGGTGTCGGTAGCGAGTTTCCGCTCCCGTTAAAATTTTACAAACATAACAGATAGGAGATTGCGTACCTTCATCTTCTCGGACTAAAATGGCACTTAACACTACCTTTGACACTGCTAAATAAATTAGCAACTTTTTTCCTTCCTCCGATTTCGATAATAACGAAGGGTTTACCTTTTCAAATGTTTCAGGGCATGTTGGCATTCCGGATTCCTATCAAAATTGTTCTTCTTCTTTAGAATTGAGAACGAAGTGATGGCATTTTTTCGAAGATCGAAAAATAAACCCGCTTAGAGCAGCCAGCTTCCATTAACCTTTGGACCTCTTTCACATTTGGCAGCTGGTCGGGAATTTCCTCGATGGCTTTAATTTTATCGGAATTGACTTCGATCCCCCTTTGTGACACCAGGAACCCCAAAATTTTACTGGAGCTGACTTCGAATGCACTCTTTTTGGGGTTAAGCTTCATGTTATACTTTATTAGAATGTCAATAGTTTCTTCAAGGTGTTTCAAATGGTCACCTGCATTCAGAGACTTAACCAACATATCATCTATGTAAACTTCCATTGTTTTCCCTATTTTCTTTTCGAACATTTTGTTCAGGAGCCTCTAATAAGTGGCATTCTCAAGCCCGAAAGGCATCACATTGTAGTAATATTTGCCAAAGTTCGTTATGAATAAAGTATTTTCCTAATCCTAGTGGTTCATTTTGATTTGGTTGTACCCGGAATAGGCATCGAGGAAACTCATCAACTCGTGCCCGGAAGTCGCATCGATCATTTGAATGTTTGGAAATGAAAATGAGTCTTTGGGCACGCCTTATTCATATCCTTATAATCTACGCACGGAAATTTATTATTCTTTTTTGGAACTACTACTACGTTAGCTAGCTAGTAGGGATACTTTACCTCCTGAACTGTACCGATATCAAGCAATCGAGTCACCTCTTCTTTAACAAACTTGTTTCTGAACTCGACAATTAGGCGTTTCTTTGCCTTACTGGAGGGATGTTGGGTCCAATCTTAACTTGTGCACGACTGGCTCTAGAGGAATACCTGTCATATCCGCATGAGACCATGCAAAACAATCAACATTAATTTTAAGAAACTCTATAAATCCTGACCTGAGCTCGGGGTTTAACCCTGTCCCCAGGTGGAACTTCCTCTCTAAGAACTTCTTAAACAATGCGACGTGTTCGAGTTCTTCCGTTGTGGATTTGGTTGCATTTGTTTCTTCTGGTACCTGAAAATATCTTGGTACCTGATAGGATTCAGATGGCTCCCCCTTTGTCGACTTCATCTAGTTCGGGAGCGAGAGTCGGTTCTTGCAATTGCTATGCCGCATGTTCTTTTCCCTTTACTGCTGGAAACCGAGACTGCATTCATCTCCCTTGTTGCCGGTTGATCTCCTCTTATTTGTTTAATTCCCTCCGGAGTTGGGAATTTCAGGAGTTGATGGTATGTTGACGGCACGACCTTCATCTCGTGTAGCCATGGTATACCAAGAATATTTCATACCCCTTGTCGTCGTCTATTACTTCAAACAAGGTGGTCTTCATGACTCCTTCGGCGTTTGTGTGCAGCAAAATCTCCCCTTGGATTGTCACACTTTCTAAATTGAACCCGGCAAGGAGTTTTGTGGCCGGAATGATGCTTCCGGTTAGCTTGGCTTACTCCGATCGAGGTATGCCCATTGCCAACTGAAGTTGTTGTCCCCGGTCTTGGTTTCCACTTGTCTCCCTTTTCGTCTGTCTTTGGTTCCACTTGTCGCTCTATTATTTAAGTATTTAATATGAACCGATTTTACCCACTTTTAACAATTAAATTATAAATATGACATGCACACCTAACATGAAAAATTTCTTCAAGTGGTGGTTGCAAATGCATTTTTAATAAAGAAATTGCGGCAGTATTGTTAGAAGAGTTATCAAAAGACATACACAATACTTTTCTGTTAAGATTATAAAATTCAACAACTTCGCATATAGTACTACTTATAAACACAGCAATATGAATCTGATCTTCATCGTATTTAAAAGCGATAATACCTTTTTGCATACAAAATAAACCATCTATCCGCATGTAATTGTCAAATAATCATTTCATTAACAGCATGGCCAATATCAGAAGTTAGACAAACTCTACAAGGAAGGTGCTCAAACAAATAACGTATGTATGTTTGATATTGTCCATGCAATCTAAAGATATCAGCTCTACAAGTACTTCTAGGGATACCTTTAAATAAAGGATTATAAATCCTTTGAATATACATAATAAGATATGATGAAGAAGCAAAAGAAAAAGGTAGACAACCCAAAGTAATCATTTTTGTTAACTCCTCACGATCCTTCATTTTATCATATTTTTTAAGTCCTCCAGTAGTAGGTTAAGAGTTGTTTGATTTTCATCACCATCAGAGCCCCATTCTATGGGATGATCAACTCTCATATGTCTACGAAGAGTCCCAGTCCCCCCTAAATTTCCTCCAATCAGATGTTTGAAATCACGTTTACAAAGTTTGCATCTAACTCTGTCAGTACCTTCAATTATCTCAAAAAAATTCCAAACCTTACTTCTTTTTCTACGATTAGTAGTCGAAGCCACAGGTGGTCTACTACTAGTACCACGACCACCACCCCTTGTAGCAACTCCAACACTATCAGCTCTAGCACTATTAGGTGTAACTGGTATCTCATCTTCTATTTCTAATTCATTATCTTCTATTCCAAAATCTTCTTGTAATTGTTCATAATCTATATTATCATTAGGCGATGTTTCAGAAACATGTGTAAATGGGGTATTACTATTACTACAAGTACCAGATGATGAAGAACTACCTCTTTTTTTTATTTCCCCTACTAGAAACTTTTCTACACGCTCTTTTAGCAGCATTAAACATATTGTAAAAATTTAAGTATAAGCAAAAATTAAATATGCAAATAAAATAGTAAAAAAGAGAAAGAGTCGGAGGGAGTGCACCGAATTCGGCAATAAATTGAGCACTTGATGATTACGCAATTCCAATGTTACCACGAAGAAACGTCAAGTATTTCAATTTTGAAGTTCAATTGTTCAAACTTCAAAATCCAAATGATAAAATAACTTTTACGATAAATTAAAATCCAAAAAAAGAGCCAAATAAATTTAGAAGATGAATTGAAGATTGGAGAATGAGAGAATGAGATAAATTGAGATTTAGAAATAAGAGATGAGTGAAGAAATGAAGAAGAAGAGGGGTGTAATTATAGTTTTAGAAAAGGTTAATTTTGTAAATTGAAAAAAGAGTTAATTTTTAAAGAAAAAAGGCCCAAAAAAGGGCTATTCTGCAAATGTGACCGTTGGGCAACGGATCCCTGCAAAGGTGACTGTTGCCCCTATTTTAAGTGGGCCCCACACGTATAAAAAATTAAAAAAAAAATTATAGCCGTTGTACCGGGCCGATCCGGGCCGGTTAACCCGGTAAAGCGTACTGTTCACTTTGACCGGGTTTGACCGGTCTGGTTAACCGGTAAAAAAAACAAACAGACGAACCCCCTCTACCCCTCCTACCCAGCCCCACCAGGCCCCCTACATACCGGGCAGGTCCTGTTCCAATTTCAACTGGTCTGGGCCGGTCCGGTTCCGAGTCAACCCGACCCGTTAGACACCTCTAGTTAAAGACAGCTTGTCTTATGAAGAAAGTCCAGTGGCAATTCTTGATCGTCAAATCCGCAAGCTCAGAACTAAGGAAATTGCTTCAGTAAAATTGCTTTGGAAGAATCAAAAGGTTGAAGAGGCTACATGGGAAGCCGAAGAGGACATGAAGTCCAGATATCACCCATCTCTTTGAAGAGCAAACGGAAAATGTGGAAGGTAATTAACCTTTCCATTCAGGCCTTATATTATAATCTTCATGTCCTTCAGCATTTACTCACCTTAGTATTTAGTGTCACGTACTCGTTCAGTTTGATATACATGTATTCATGATATTTCAGTATTCGCATATCCCCATCACACCCGTTTAATGTCCATAGATAGTCGTAGATCCAGCCAGGACCATCATTCGAGGATGAATGATTCCAAGGGGAGATAATGTAACACCCCGTAAATTCGGCTTAGGTATGAATGTGTTAAATGAGTAGTAAGGTTATATTTTGTACATGTGAACTTCTATTATTTTGATTATGGGTGGTAATAGTTATTTTAGTATCAAGACGAAGAGTGAGGTATACAAGATTCGATAAAATCTACGTAGTTTACAAAAGGTCAGTCATGCAGGAGGTTTAGTAAAAAACGTGTAAGGTATTTGGAAATACGCAAAACATGAAAGTTGTAGGCCTTTGAAATAGCTTTTCAACGATATATTGTGAAATCCAAACAGATCTCTGTGCAAAACGTTATGTGTATTTTATAGAACAGTGTGTAATATGCGCGCCCCGAGCGCGTCCGCGCACATGTGGCAGTGTTCCTGCCATTTTGCGCGGTCAGGCCTACAGTGCACGGGGACGCACTTGAAGAGAAGGAAAGGAAAGCTCTCAAAAACCTAATTCCTTAAGGGTCCCTCCACCGCCCAAGGTAAGTTCTAATGGTGATTCTAAGTTAATTTAATTTTCCAACATCTTATTAACATGGGCAAACCGTCCATATCATTAGATATTCGATTGGGACATCATTGTTGAGAGAAGTAACCCTAGAACTCAAATTCAAGGGGATTGAACTTCAAAGAGGTAATTTCTTCACCCTCTAATTGATTCTAACATTGGTTTAATAATTATAGACCTTAGTTCATGAGATATGAGTTGATGGGTTTGATAGAAAAGCATGAACGGTTATAGGTTTGGTGTTTTGATTGTTGATTATTGGTTAAGGGTATTGTTTACCTTATGGGTGATAAAGAATAATGCTGATTATAACCATTTGAGACTTTAGAATTTATCTAGGGGTGAGAGAATGGGGTATTGGGTGTAGAGACACCATTAATAAGGACTATAAAGCTTTTATTCCAACCAAGTGTTTGATAAAAGGCTTATGTTACCAAAACATGAGTATCATAGCTAATATGGAATCCCTTTGACTTGTATTGTTATAGATTAAAGTTGAATGGGTACACAAACGTTGTATTACGCTCAAGAGCAGGAAGTTAAAGTATGTGAGGCTAACTCCTTACGTTTGGGAATGTCTATGATTCTCCCTATGTCCCATTCATTATGACTATTACTAGTTTCCTCATAAAGTAGTTATGCCTAGTTCCATGAATAGTAGTAGAACTTCTATTCTCTAGATGGAATAGTTTCATAATCATTCGATATTCTTTGAGTTTCAGTTATGACAAATCAACTTATTATGAGTACATATCTCGGTCTAGTCCTATTCATTATTCCGGTATCATATAACTCCGTATGGTTCAGTATTTCAGCATCATGTATTTCAGTATGATTCTCGGTTCCTGATTTTAAGTTCCTGAATGTTGAACACCTGTATTTGGGCCTGAGGCCGTAGTTAATACTTTATGCATCATTGGTACTGAGGCCGTAGTTATGTATACGTATACTTGGGCCCGAGGCCATAGCTTCTGCACATATATATATATATATATATATATATATATATATTGGGCCTGAGGCCGTAGTTTATCAGATAAACAGGTTGTTCATCATTTAGAAGAGGGAGTATCCATAAACTTACTTCCGATGTTTAGTTCAGTTATTAGTTATTAGTTTCAGTTTCAGTATTTATAGTTCTTTCCTTCAATTGTTTTACATACCATTGCAATTCAAATGTACTGACGTCCCTTTTTGCCGGGGGCCTGCATCTCGCGATGCAGGTAACGATTTACAGGTTGACGACTCTTCTCGCTAGGACATCTCGTATCAGCTATTGGTGAGCCCCAGTCTTCGGGGCATCATCCCTCCCTTTTTCAGTCATTATATTACTTTCAGTTAATAAGGTATATCGGGGACCTTGTCTCGGTAAATAGTTAGCATCTCAGTATTCTTTAGAGGCTTCGTAGACTATAGTTCAGTCAGTCAGATGTTAGCAGGATTTTATGGGTTAGCCTTGTCGGCTACTCGTTTATACTTGCAGATTTTTCAGTATTTTCCGCATCTATGATATTTCAGTCAGATTCTTTAGAAAATCATCATGTTGTATATTTATATCTAGCTTACAGTTATACAACATGTTGATCCATCCATACAGTTGGTTTGCTCGGTCATATGTAGTCAGGCACCGAGTACCGTGTTACGCTCAGGCCATGGTTCGGGGCGTGACACCACTATGACTAGATTTGTTATTGGTTTGAATAGATCAGAAATAGCTGATGTAGTAGAGATACAAAAATACATAACTACAGATGAGTTAGTAGATTTGGCTATAAAAAAGAAAAGCAAAGTAAAAGAAGGCAGCAAGCTAGCTTTTGGAGAAGTCAGCCAAACCCCAACTCCAAGAAACCATGGCCAAAACAAGAAGTGATTTCTAGACCTCAAGAAGACAAGGAGAAAGGTAAAATTGATGAGAAAGACGGAGGTAAATCTTTCAACTCTAAATCTTCTAAACCGTCTAGTTCCATTCAATGTCACAAATGTCATGGAAGAGGTCATATGATGCATGAATTCCCAAATAGAAGAAATATTATTTTGAGAGTGAAAAAAGTGAGGAAGAGAAGCTCCAAGTCCCTTCATTCGTCAACCAGCTCCAATTTAACCAGCAACACTTTGTTGTTTGCTTCTTCGTCCGCCTAGATGTAGTTCATGGTAGGTTCTCCCACTTCTATCAGGATCAGGGCTTCTGCTTCGTATACGAGAGAGAAAGGTGTCTCTCCCGTGCTTAAGTTGGTCATCGTTTGGTATGTCCATAGCACTCCCGGTAACTCTTCGGGCCATTTGCCTTTGGCAGCTTCCAATCCCTTTTTGAAATTTTGAATAACCACCTTATTTGTCGGTTCTGCTTGGCCACTTGCGCTCGGGTGGTATGGTGAAAATGTGATTCTTTTGACTTTCAAGTCTTCAAGGAATTTTGTGACCTTTGAGCTTATATTATGGCTCGTTGTCGCGGGCTATTTCCTTTAGTATTCAAAACCTGCAAACTATGTTCTCCCATAAGAAATTGACCACTTTGCGCTAGCCAATTTTCTGATAAGGACCTGCTTCAACCCACTTAGAGAAAACATCAGTTAGAATCAAAAGAAATCTTACCTTACCGGGAGCTGGCGGCAGTGGATCGACTATGTCCTTTACCCATTTCATGAATGGCCAAGGTGACAAGACCGAATGTAATAGTTGTGTCGGTTGATGTACTAATGGAGTGTGGCGTTGACACTTGTTGCATTTCTGAAAAAATGCCTTAGCGTCTTGTTCCATCCGGGCAAGTATTATCCTGCCCTAACTAACTTTAACACTAACGAGTCCGCACCCGAGTGATTTTCACATATTCCTTCGTGAAATTCTCTCATTACGTATTTAGCCTCACAGGCTCCTAAATATCGGTCCAACGAGCATTCGAAAGACTTTCTATACAACTAGCTTCCCCAAAAGTTGTAACAAGCTGTTTGGTATGGAGTGTCGGGGATGCCTTTGGATCTTCAGGTAGTTTTCCGTTCTCAAGATAGTCTATGATTTCATTTCTCAAGTCCCAGACCAAATTGGTCGCATTTACTTCAAAATAACCGTCCACATCCAATACCGAATGCAAGAGCTATACGATCATACCGGAACCTGATCCCTTCATTTCTATGGACGTGCCCAGATTGGCCAATGCGTCTGCTTTTGCGTTTTATTCTCTCCGGATGTGGCTAGTTGACCTTTCCCTAGACCGTGTGAGCAGAGTCTGGACCTTCACCACATATTGTTGCATGTCTTCCTCTTTGGTGTCGAAGATCCCGTATACCTGATTTACTACCAGTTGGTAATCGCATTTGATTTCAATGACCTCGGCCTCTAGTCCTCGGGCCAGTTCAAGTCCTGCAATCAAAGCCTCATACTCGGCTTCATTATTATCCAAGGGAACATTTTTTATGGCCTGCCTCAGAGTTTCTCCCGAGGGTGTAATTAATACTACTCCGAGCCTGGACCCTTTTACGTTGTGGAAGCTCCATCTGTGAACAAGGTACATACTCCTGATGTCGTTTCTGAAACCATCACTTCTTCTTTGGTGGCCAAAGGCAGCAGATCGGGAGAGAAATCGGCCACGAATTAGGCAGGAGTCCGGGACTGAAATCGGCCATGAAGTCGGCAAAAACTTGCGATTTGATTATATCCCTAGGTTAATACTGCTGTCAAATTCACTCATTTTGACTGCCCACTTGGCCAGTCAACCAGACAATTCAGGTTTGTGAAGGATACTACAGCGAAAAAGTTGTCACCACGTCTATCATGTGGCACTGAAAATAAGTCCTAAGCTTTCGAGCGGAGACTATGAGAGCTAAGACTAATTTTTCGAGGTGTCGGTAGCGAGTTTCCGCTCCCGTTAAAATTTTACAAACATAACAGATAGAAGATTGCGTACCTTCGTCTTCTCGGACTAAAATGGCACTTACCGCTACCTCTGACACTGCTAAATAAATTAGCAACTTTTTGCCTTCCTCCGATTTCGATAATAACGGAGGGTTTACCTTTTCAAATATTTCAGGGCATGTTGGCATTCCGCATTCCTATCAAAATTGTTCTTCTTCTTTATAAGCGAGAACGAAGTGATGGCTATTTTTTTAAGATCAAAAAATAAACCCGCTTAGAGCAGCCAGTCTTCCATTAACCTTTGGACCTCTTTCACATTTGGTAGCTGGTCGGGAATTTCCTCGATGGCTTTAATTTTATCGGAATTGACTTCGATCCCCCTTTGTGACACCAGGAACCCCAAAATTTTACTGGAGCTGACTCTGAATGCACTCTTTTGGGGGTTAAGCTTCATGTTATGCTTCCTTAGGATGTCAAAAGTTTCTTGAAGGTGTTTCAAATGGTCACCTGCATTCAGAGACTTAACCAACATAACATATATGTAAACTTCCATTGTTTTCCCTATTTCCTTTTCGAACATTTTGTTCACGAGCCTCTAATAAGTGGCATTCTCAATCCCGGAAGGCATCACATTGTAGCAATATTTGCCAAAGTTTGTTATGAATAAAGTATTTTCCTAATCCTTGTGGTTCATTTTGATTTGGTTGTACCCGGAATAGGCATCGAGGAAACTCATCAACTCGTGCCTAGATGTCGCATCGATCATTTGAATTTGGAAATGAAAATGAGTCTTTGGGCACGCCTTATTCATATCCTTATAATCTACGCACGAAAATTTATTATTCTTTTTTGGAACTACTACTACGTTAGCTAGCCAGTAGGGATACTTTACCTCCCGAATTGTACCGATATCAAGCAATCGAGTCACCTCTTCTTTAACAAATTTGTTTCTGAACTCGACAATTAGGCGTTTCTTTGCCTTACTGGAGAGATATTGGGTCCAATCTTAACTTGTGCACGACTGGATCTAGAGGAATACATGTCATATCCGCATGAGACCATGCAAAACAATCAACATTAATTTTAAGAAATTCTATAAATCCTGACCTGAGCTCGGGGTTTAACCCTGTCCTCGGGTGGAACTTCCTTTCTAAGAACTTCTCAAACAACGGGACGTGTTCACGTTCTTCTGTTGTGGATTTGGTTGCGTTTGTTTCTTTCGGTGCCTGAAAATATCTTGGTACCTGATAGGATTCAGATGGCTCCACCTTTGTCGACTTCATCTAGTTCGGGAGCGAGAGTCGGTTCTTGCAATTCCTATGCCGCATGTTCTTTCCCTTTACTGCTGGAAATCGAGACTGCGTTCATCTCCCTTGTTGCCGGTGATCTCCTCTTATTCGTTTAATTCCCTCCGGAGTTGGGAATTTCAGGAGTTGATGGTATGTTGATGGCACGACCTTCATCTCGTGTAGCCATGGTCTACCAAGAATAATGTCATATCCCTTGTCGTCGTCTATTACTTCAAACAAGGTAGTCTTCATGACCCCTTCGGCGTTTGTGTGCAGCAAGATCTCCCCCTGAATTGTCACACTCGCTAAATTGAACCCGGAGAAGAGTTTTGTGGCTAGAATGATGCTTCCGGTTAGCTTGGCTTGCTCCGGTCAAGGTATGCCCATTGCCAACTGAAGTTGTTGTCCCCGGTCTTGGTTTCCACTTGTCTCCCTTTTCGTCTGTCTATGGTTCCACTTGTCGCTCTATTATTTAAGTATTTAATATGAACCGATTTTACCCTCTACACTTATATATTATTTTATACATGTTTATGCTCTCTATGTTATTTATGCACCACAACAATTTATAAAAGACTTGTCCCATGGCTAAGATAAGAGGGTGGGTCAATAATTTTGTTGTACCTTTTTGACTCGTTATTTACTGTTTCGTGCAGATCCTATTGAGGTGATCCACCAGTTGAGTAGTGAATCTAGCCAGTCCTATCAGTTGAGGTGAGTCATCCACTAGTTTGCGGATGTAACATCAACTACTATCTTACATTCAATGTTTTTAATCTCTTTTTGAGTAGCGTCTCATATTAGCTTAGATACTTAGTTGCTCCATGACTTAATCTATTTTGGGTTTATGGGATGATACTTAGTTGCTCCATGACTTGACCTATTTTGAGTTTATGGGAGGTTTTTTTTCAAAATTTTTATTATCATTTTTCGCATTTACCTAGCACGAGACTTCTTTATTAGTATTGTGATTGTGCTCATATCATCATTATTATCATGCTTATTAGTGAATTTGCTTAGTGGATAATGGATCGTTGGTTGCCCAGTCACGGCCTAGATGCCAGATTTGAATTATGACACAAGAGGTGAGAGAGTGTTTAAGAGTGTAATGTGTTCCAATTCTGCCAGCAAAATTTAAAGGTGTCTAACAGGTGGGCCCGGCCGGGCTGGGTTGGGGTTTTATTGAACCGGGCCGGTTACGGGTTACTCTTAACGGGTTTAACAGGTTCGAGTTAATCCGGGTAAAAACTAAACCGTATGGGTTAGGGGTTTAAGGGGCCGGGCCAGACCGGTTTACGGAGTTTTTTTATTTTTATTTTTATTTTTGTACAACTATTGTAATTTATATTAATATATAGTAAAATATATAAAGAAAACAATGAATATGGAAAAAATTGCACTTATAAATTGCAAGTGCAACATGTATTTCAAATTTCAAAAATCATTTCTAAGTTACAACTTACAAGTTACAAATTAAAAAGTTTACATTTGACAAGTAGTAAATTCAAAGGTTTTGCATTGCCCTTGTAATTTCTTCATAATCAATATGAACTGATTTTCGTTGTCCTTCTTCTGGAGTGTTAAATTCAGATGGGTTACCATGTGTTAATATATCTCCAAGTTCCTCGTCTTCAGGGCTATCAACATCTTCACGTCCTTGATTTCTTCGTTCCGATCTAATCCAATCTCTGAAACATACTAAAACTTCCAAAGCATTGCTTCCCAATGAGTGACGGGTGTCTCCTAGTTGTTGTCTTGCTTGACTAAATGCACTCTCTGATGCAACAGTTGAAATTGGCACATTCAGTATGTCCCGAGCCATAGCAGAAAGAACAGGAAATTGCTTTTCATTCTCACGCCACCATCCCAACGCTGAAAATTNCGAAAGAACAGGAAATTTCTTATCATTCTCACGCCACCATCCCAACGCTGAAAATTCCTTTGTGCGAATCTCTTTTTGCTTTTGCAAGTAGAATTGAAGTTCATCAATGTTCCTGCTACTAGTTTGAGTTGTAGCAAATGTAGAAAAAATATTAAAACTATCAACTATTTCATAATCATACAAAGTAGTAGAACTTGAAGAAGTGGTACACTGCATAGTGAGATTAACATTGGCTACATTATGAGCAACATCATCAACTATACTTGCATAATATGTATATAATTTTTGTAAATTATCATTTAGATTGGTCATACAAGTAAAAATATCTGGGGTTTCAGTTGATCCAATCTCCATATAAGTATATAAAGCATTGATTAATTGAAGACAATCGGCCATCTTAATAGAAGGATTTAAAACAGCTCCAATTAAGTAAATTTGAGGAATTGGAAAGAAATATTTTTGAATTTGTCTTGTATTTCTTCAACAGCAGCCGTATATTTTTCTTTCTTCTTAAATTCAAAGAGTAGAAAAGCAATTTCAGCTATATGTACTAAAACCATTGTAACAGTAGGGTAGTATGCTTCAGAAAACTCAACAGTAACTATATAAAATTTATGTAAAAATTGAACAACATTATTAATGACCTCCCAAGTAGCAGGTGTTAACATAAGGTTTCTATCAGTACAATGCGCATTAGCAACTTCAATTATTGGAAATCTATATTTGTAGCAACATTTTAAAAATATGTAAATATAATTCCACCTAGTAACAATTTCGTCTGGCATGAATCTTGGTTTAAGGTTATACTCGGTACACTTATTCTTAAATTCCCTAATTCTAGATTGTCTGTTATTTCCTTGAATAACACCAACTGCTCTTCTAACATGAGTAATCTCAGTTGAAAATAAATCAAGGCCACTTTTAACAATTAAATTATAAATATGACATGCACACCTAACATGAAAAATTTCTTCAAGTGGTGGTTGCAAATGCATTTTTAATAATGAAATTGCGGCAATATTGTTAGAAGCTTATCAAAAACATACACAATACTTTTCTGTTAAGATTATAAAATTCAACAACTTCGCAATTAGTACTACTTATAAACACAGCAGTATGACTCTTATCTTCATCATATTTAAAAGCGATAATACGTTTTTGCATGCAAAATAAATCATCTATCCAATGACATGTAATTGTCAAATAATCATTTCCATTNATATGTAAGTTTGATATTGTCCATGCAATCTAAAGATATCAGCTCTACAAGTACTTCTAGGGATACCTTTAAATAAAGGATTATAAATCCTTTGAATATACATAATAAGATATGATGAAGAAGCAAAAGAAAAAGGTAGACAACCCAAAGCAATCATTTTTGCTAACTCCTCACGATCCTTCATTTTATCATATTTTATAAGTCCTCCAGTAGTAGGGTTAAGAGTTGTTTGATTTCCATCACCATCAGAGCCCCATTCTATGGGATGATCAACTCTCATATGTCTACTAAGAGTCCCAGTCCCCCCTAAATTTCCTCCAGTCAGATGTTTAAAATCAAGTTTACAAAGTTTGCATCTAACTCTGTCAGTACCTTCAATTATCTCAAAAAAATTCCAAACCTTACTTCTTTTTCTACGATTAGTAGTCGGAGCCACAGGTGGTCTACTACTAGTACCACGACCACCACCCCTTGTAGCAACTCCAACACTATCAGCTCTAGGACTATTAGGTGTAACTGGTATCTCATTTTCCATTTCTAATTCATTATCTTCTATTCCAAAATCTTCTTGTAATTGTTCATAATCTATATTATCATTAGGCGATGTTTCAGAAACATATGTAAATGGGGTATTACTATTACTACAAGTACCAGATGATGAAGAACTACCTCTTTTATTATTTCCCCTACTAGAAACTTTTCTACACGCTCTTTTAGCAACATTAAACATATTGTAAAAATTTAAGTATAAGCAAAAATTAAATATGCAAATAAAATAGTAAAAAAGAGAAAGAGTTGGAGGGAGTGCACCGAATTCGGCAATAAATTGAGCACTTGATGATTACGCAATTCCAATGTTACCACGAAGAAACGTCAAGTATTTCAATTTTGAAGTTCAGTTGTTCAAACTTCAAAATCCGAATGATAAAAAAACTTTTACGATAAATTAAATTCCAAAAAAAGAGCCAAATAAATTTAGAAGATGAATTGAAGATTGGAGAATGAGAGAATTTGAGATTGAGAAATAAGAGATGAGTGAAGAAATGAAGAAGAAGGGGGATGTATTTATAATTTTAGAAAAGGTTAATTTTGTAAATTGAAAAAAGTGTATTTTTAAAGAAAAAAGGCCCAAAAAAGGGCTATTCTGCAAATGTGACCGTTGGACAACGGATCCCTGCAAAGGTGACCGTTGCCCCTATTTTAAGTGGGGCCCACACGTATAAAAATTTATTAAAAAAAAAACTATAGCCGTTGTACCGGGCCGGTCCAGGCCTGTTAACCCGATAAAGTGTACTGTTCACTTGGACCGGGTTTGACCGGTCCGGTTAACCGGTAAAAAAAAAAACGGACCAACCCCCTCTACCCCTCCTACCCAGCCCCACCCGGCCCCCTACATACCGAGCCGGTCCGGTTCCAGTTTCAACCCGACCCGTTAGACACTTCTAGCAAAATTAGAAATTATATTAGGAAACCAAAGGTGTTCAAAGCCTTGTAGTCAACTTTTATTTACCAAGGTAGAATAAAGCCTTTTACTTCCATTTGTCTTAATCGTACTAAGCCAACAAAGACCTCGCAATTGCTTCAGTAACTGATAGCAATAACAACTTCCAACGCTGCAGGCAAATTATAAACTTCCTAAAATTTATAAGCACGCGCTCCCGTTGGAAATTTGATACCCTTGTACAACTAAAGAGCTCTAGCTCTCAATCAAAGGATGGTCTCCAATCTCCCGACCGGATAAAAGCCGACAACCTTTCTTCTTCATTGGCTAGGACATTTAGTTTGTCAAAAGTCCATAAACTAAGGATGTGTTTGGTACGAGGAAAATGTTTTCCTAGAAAATAAGTGAAATTTTTTTTCGAAAAATATTTTCTAGTGTTTGTTTAATGCTATTCTCATCAACCCACCTTCCACAAACTCCTCATGTTTCCTGTACTCCCTCTCTTCCCTCCCCCCTCCCCCCTCCGGTACTCTATTTTCTTCAAGAATTTAATTGATAGGGAAAATATCTTTCTCCAATTGGAAGAAAATGTTTCCCAAAACATTTAAGCCAACCAAACATGAAAAATTAAAAAAAAAATTCCTACATGCCAAACACACCCTAAGTCTAATATAAACATTAATGCTTCTTGAGTTGAAAGGCACTAGAATGGAGTGCCTAAAAAGAACCAGTTCTGCCTCCTCTCCTAAGTTCTACTGGCTCTGTCGGCTAAGAATAAGACGAGCGAGCTTAAATTTAACCAGCTGGTAGTAAGAAAAGATCAAAGATGGTTATAAACCACTTGCCTAGGTTTCTTGTTACAGAAAACTATATCATTGTTTCGACAGAAAAGGCTAATGTCGCCTTTTACTTGAGCTTTGGTGCAGAAACTAGAATGGATATATACAACAAAACTCTATGAAGCCAGACCTCATATACTTAAGCACCGCCTCTCTTCCCGTAACGAAACTACAATCTATATCTTTGCAGTTCACTTTCTACCAACTCGCAACCTGCCTGGCACGAAGCAACAATGGAGGAGAAAATCCTCCTCTGTAAATATTTGAAATCCAGTGCAAGCTTTGTATCCCAACTTGTGGTCTCCCTGAAATGTAAAAATAAACTATTGCTTAGGTCAATGGAATTCATCTCTCTAGAATGACATGTTCATCATGTCTGTTACCTGTCATCAAGTTGAGCATCTCCTAGTGCATCCGTCATATCTTGGAACATAGAACAAAGGTCTCTAAGTATTTCGAGTTCAATTTCCAAGTTCTCTGGTGTCTGTAAAGAGTATATGTATGTCAGGTGAAGCATATTCATGGACAATATATAGTTGACATTAGCTAGAGGTAAAAGAACTTGTAAAAATTGACAAGAAAGTAAGACATAGGGGATACAGGGTAAAGAAAAGTGGTAACATAGAAACTTATGAGGGATTACAAGGTGGAATGTTTGAGAAAAAGGATTCCGAGATCTACGCATATGATCCAGTAGAGGAGGTGGTAAACCATAACGGAAGATGCCACGATTCTTTGAGAACCAGGTTCCACGAATCATATGGGAGGTCCAATCAGACGTAGGGCCAGTGTCCGCAAAACCTTCATTACTTTCAACATCAATATCTGCCACACAAACAGGCCCTTGTTCAATACTCACCAACGAATTTATTGTACTTGGGTACGAAGAGATTTCACCATAGAGAGATTTACCTAGAGGAATCACATCGTAGTAGTTGTCTAGTTGTGGGAGAAAGCCATAGAAGGTCAGTAAATGAGAACTACTGAAGTTTCCATAGCCAAGGAAACATTGGTCTCCTGCATTGCACAGTCTTGACAAAGGAAATTTAATAGAATTTGTCGTGAAATCTACTTTTCCATAGTGCACTATGTGCGGACAACTCTGAAGGAAAGAGAATTGACAAAATCCAGAAAGACGTCAAAAATTATGTGAAGAAACTGATTTTCAATGTGTTTTGATACTCTTTGAAACTCTCAACATAACAAGATATTCCAACTTATTGATATTTAAACTTTTGGGGACATGGATGGTATATCACAAGAGCTTAAATCAGCAAGCAAAGGTACAGCTCCATATACATCAAGCAACTTCACAAGATTAGACTTCACAGTTACCATATAAGGGAGGAATAAAGATTGTCGGGAGGAATACACTTACCGAGTGATTAA
Source organism: Nicotiana knightiana (assembly GCA_005239525.1). NCBI lineage: Eukaryota > Viridiplantae > Streptophyta > Magnoliopsida > Solanales > Solanaceae > Nicotiana > Nicotiana knightiana. The sequence goes on from ML382004.1 coordinate 28,391, forward strand.
GAAACCCTGCAATCGGAACCAAGCAGGTCCTTAGTTTTCCGTCATTAAACATAATTTTCATGCTATTAGAGTACCAAAGTTCACAAGCCCATAAGAACTGCTCCCAGGTGTACAGCTCTGGAGGAAATACATCCGGATGATCATTGCATAGGGCTGGAAATAATTCATCATACTGTGCACGCAAGTGCTGCAAGAACATTATTCAATTCATGCTGGGAGAATGGGACATGGAATAAACAAAATACAAGTTCAGAAATATAGTGCTAAAATAGTGTCACCAAGTCAACTTGCATTGCTCTAGGCTCTCACGTTTTCTGGTGACTTTTAAAGAAGTAGAGGAAATTAATATACTAATGGTAAACCAAATTGTTAGTTAGTTGTTATGTAAATAAGCATAGTCCTACATGGAATAGGAGTAGTGTAGGTATTCTGTATAGTTATAAATAGGGGTACTTGTATTATAGTTAATACCCATCAATAATATAATTTTCCGAGTTATTAATTCTCACATAAATATAGACAAAAGAACAACTTACTATCATTACCAACTGAAGGAATCTAGGGACAATTGTTGTAATCTAGAATATTAGATTACTGATTCTTTTTGTATTTTATATGATTCTGTACAATCCCAAAATCCCAGATTTTATGGGATTTAGGTGATTCTGCTTCTCAAGCTGTTCTGTATATAAAGCCATATACATGACATTGAAAGATATGGATGAAATTATTCAAGAACCTTACTCTTTCCACAAGAATGAAAGAGAACCACCTTACTTATATGTTATCACAATCAAATTATCGAAAAAAGAAGCAACAAGAACACCTGACTTTTTTCTACTGATTATGTTTATACAAATTTTTGGGGAACTTTACTGTTCAATCAGCATATCAACCTAAAACAAAATGGATTAAAGATTTAAACCTCTTTTGCTTGGACAATCTCTTCTAACAGCAAGGTTCCGTCTAAGGACATTATAGCTTCAATCCCAAAACTCAAACCTGTATAGCATACATGACCAAAAAAGGATGTCATAGAAGCCATGAAGCTGAACAATAACACATCCCTGAAGAAGATAAGAAAAGTGCAAGCACATTAAAATAGAGGAATATGGCTTCAAATAAGGAACAACGAGATATAGAGCATATTGTACTTTGATTAATCATGTCAAACTCTTGAAGAATTTTCTTTCTTTCTATTGGGTGGGTAAATAGACTGGGTGGAAGGAGCAAAAGGTATACTTTAAATAATAAGAGGGTGTTGGTAATCTGTACAACCAGAAGGATACATGAAATTTCAACCCAACTCTGCACCTACAACACACACATACATATACATAATCATAATTACGTGTAAACACACACATATGTAGATTATGCACTTACGGGTTAGTGGGCTAAGGTCGATAAGTGATCACAAGACAGAGACAAGTACAGAGGAAGGATTAAATTCCATACTAAACGGGATTGCAAACCAGCAATACCTTGTTCAATTCGAGAAAAAAACATCATTTCAAAGAGACAAACCTGTTTTAAATTTCTCTGGCAGTGTATCGAAGTACAACTTAAATTTGGAATCAGGATTGCGCCTCTCCTTCATGCTCCACAACAATAACATTGTTTCTGCTGACATACCCTCCACTTCTCCCAAAATGGAGTGCTGCCACATAAATAAGACGACTGTTAGCTACTCTTCTTATCAAGATTGTTAGTGGTATCACTATAAATCAATACACTGTTATCAGCTTTTCATGCCAATAAAGCATGGGAAGAAGTCATGCATGGTGTTTTGATCAACATAAGATGCAATTTCTGATGCAGGTTTGAGAGATTTTATTATACAAGAAGATGAACTATTGCAGACATTACTTTCAGAACTTTCAGATAGGATTTTATCTTGATCATTTCTCGAATAAAAGATGGAAGTTTTAAGGCAGCGACACTCATTGAGCATCAAGAATAGAAAGATTTTTATTTTGAATGGATGGATGAATACTTCAAATTTATCAAGCAAATAGTGCCTTCTAAGAGTGGCTTCCGACGATTGCCCAATTTTATGGGAATGTGGTGACTAGAATAGAGGCAAGGATTATTTAAGTTCGAGAATATATGGTTTGAACATGCTGATTTTGCTGAAGCATTGGTGGAACTCCTATGAAGTAGAGGGTCAGCATGATGTTGTTTGGGTTGAAAAATTAATGCTGCTGAAGAATGATATCAAAAAATCGAACCGTGAAGTGTTTGGCAGCCTTGAAGAAAGAAAGGGTAAGGCTATGGCAAGACTAGAACAGTAACATCATAAAATTTGGAGATACAGGGAGAAGAAGAGAATAACAGCAAAAGGGACTCAGAGAACTTGAAGATATTGCTAAAGCTGAGGAAATTTCGTGAAAATAAAGTCGAGATGCCTTTGGATAAAACAGGGAGATAAAAATACAAAATTCTTTCATAAGCAAGACAATCCTCACAAGAGATATAACTGTATTAACAGAATTGAAACTGATGGAATATTGGTGGAAGAAGGATTCATTATTATGGAATGCTAGTAATGACAGGAAGTTCTCAGTCAAAATCTTTTATAATTTGTTAAGGAAAAATGCTAAGTCACTAGGAACCTAATTGGCCTTGGAAAATGCTTTGGAGGAACAAAGCTCCTGTAAAGGTTGCATGTTTTGGTTGGACTGCTGCTTGGGAAGCTTGCCTTACCCAAAATGGCTTTGTTCTTTGTAGCAGATGTTATTTGTGTAAAGAAGAACTGGAGACTACTAATCACCTTCTCTTGCATTGTAGATGTGCTAGAAAGTGCTGGGAGCTCTTTTGAAATTTATATGGGATTTCGCGGACCATGCCTCGGAATGTCAGGACCTTTTGAATGGTTGCCAGCATCGGAAGACACATAAAGCACTTAAACAGATTTGGAGAACCATACCTCTGCATATTCTGGACCATTTGGCTAGAGAGGAATAGAGCTTGCTTTGATGGGTAGAAAGATCATATTTTAGATTAAAAAATAAGTGTTTGCATAATCTATTTCTTTGGTGTAATAGTAGTATGGTAGATAGTATTGATCATTACATGGACTTTATGGAGTTACTTAGAAAATGTTGTCATTAACTGCATGGATATTCCCAGCAGTTTTGTATTTCTTTCTAGTACAATCTTGGTATTCAATTACTAAAACTTTACCTTTTCAAAAAAAAAAAAAAAAAAA
>ML382004.1:31611-185640 GCA_005239525.1 Nicotiana knightiana
TTTAAAAAAAAAAAAAAAAAAAAGAAGCAAAAATTATCAGGCAGCATATTGTAGGTTTTTTATGAAAATCTTTTCTCGGAAAATGAAAGATGGAGACCAGTGTGGCAAGATGATGATTTGGCCAGAGTCTCTGAAGAAGAAGGTGATTGGCTTCGAAGGCCTTTCACGAAAGAAAAGGTAGAGGCTTTTATCAAGCTCCTTGATGGAGACAAGGCCCCTGGACCTGATGGGTTCAACATGTATTTTTAAGAAACATATGATGCAACTTTCAGGAGATTTGCAATAATTCGAATCAATGTAGATTTTGAAATTTCTTGAGATTTAAGAATATTTTATATTTATTTTCATATTTATATTTTAGATGGTATATTATGTTCAAATATTTTCAATTAGATTATCCTTATCATTACCTTAGTTTGTTTATCTTATTTTTAATTATTAATTGTTTTAAGCGTGACCAACGTGCAGAGACCTCGACTAATCTAAAAGGAGACTAGACTCCCTTCNCCTTATCTTTTCATATAAATGAAGTTCTAATTGTCTCCGAAATCTAGCTTGTTCAGGGTTCTCTACTTTATAAGTAGGTCACAATGTACTTTGTTTTGACACACGAAATGCTTAATGCATTTATCTCTCTTCCTCTTATCTTTCCCCCATATCAGGTTGCGAGTTGGTGCATCAGACAAGACTATTGGAATAGAAACGATTCATTCCAAATGGACATGCAATTCTTTTTTATGAAGTAATGTGTTGTATTAAAGGCATCAAGAAGATGCAGAAAAAGTACAAACTGAAAAGCCTTGATTAACTCTAAATACAAAAAAACCTATATAGTTGGGAGTTAACAAAACCAAAAACCAAAAATATGACTTTTAAGCTAAAGAGAGCCAACGAAATCTGAGAAAGGAATAACATCGTTTATAGGGGAAAGGTAATTCCAACTAAACACGTTCATCAGACACTTAAATTTCAATAGGCTATTGGAAATTGAAATGCCATCAAAACATCTGGTGTTCCTCTCTGTTAAACACACCAAAAAATACATGTTGGGATCATTTGCTAGATTTTCTTCATGGTTTTGCCAACTTTCCACGAGCACCAGCATTCAACTGCTTCCTTAATATTCTTAGGAGTAGATCAACTGATACCGAAAACTGCTAAAAACATGTTCCATATATCTGTTGCCACTGGACAGTGCAAAAGAAGATGATTTACTAATTCCTAGTTGTTGTGGCACATGTAACATCTATTTACTAGCTGAAAGTTTCTTCTGCATAAGTTATCCTGGGTCAAGATAGCATCTCTAAGGGCAGTCCAAGAGAAGCACATTACTTATGTAGGTAATTTTGACCTCCATATATGCTTTCATGCCCAATTCTCAATCATTCCATTTGATGCACACAATTTGTTATATCTTGCCTTCACTGTATATGTATCCTTGTAAAATTTACCCACTTTAGGCTATCTGAGATTTGGGGGTTTATTGTGAAGCCTTCAAGAATTTTGTATAGGTCAAAGAGTTCATCAAGTTCCTAGTCCTGCATGTTTCTCCTGCAATGAGGTTCCCATATGCTCCCTGCTCTCTTCTGGGCTATTGTTGAGTTAGGTTCAATAGCCATCTGATATATGCCAGGGTGTGAGTCTTTTAGAGGTTGATTTTGGAGCCACCAATCCTTCGAGAATTTGACAGAGCTGCCATTCCTAACTTTGAATCACACCTCTTGAAATATTTCTTGTTTAGATTGTTAATATGTTTCCATTGCCCCACACCATGTGGAGCTCTGCTTTGCTTTGTGCTCCAACTGTCCAGCTTCCCATACTTTGTTGTGACCACCTTCTTCCATATGCTCGTGGTTTCTTGTGCATACCTCCACCACCACTTCATTAGAAGACTGTTGTTGTGCTTTTGTAAATCTCTTATACCCCGTCCACCTTGTTTCTTTGGCATAACTACTTTGGACCATTTAACCAGGTCCTTCACTGTTACCTTCCCATAGAAAAGATCTTCTGATTTTGTCCGGTTGCTTCTGAACTTTGCTTGGCATAGGAAAAAGAGACATGATGTAAGTTGGAATACTGTCCAAAACACTATTGATCAGTGTCAATCTCCCTTCCAAAGACAAATACTGCATTTTCCATGTTGCCAGTCTTTTCTCTACCTTCTCAATGACTTCATTCCAAACTTCAGTTGCTTTGTACTTTGCTCCCAAAGGAAGGCCTACATATGTTGTTAGGAAAGAGCCAATGCCACAACCCATAATGCCAGCCAATTCTTCCAAACTAGGCACCACATTCACGGGGTGAATTAAACTTTTCACCATATTGATGTGCAACCCTGAGATAGCTTCAAAAAGTAAGTGTCAGATTCAGATATTGCAATTCAGATATTGCACTTGTAGCTTCTCTGCGCCGCTAAATGCTATAGTGCCATCTACATATAATAAATGTGATATTGTGATTGAGGTAGCTGCATTATTCCCCACCTTAAACCCTTCAATCCACTGCATTTGTTTCGCATTGTCAAGCATTTTGCTTAATCCTTCCATGGCTAAAATGAATAAAAAGGGAGATAAGGGATCTCCTTGTCTTCTCCCTTTTTTGGGGAGAGACCAACTGGAGTTCTGTTGACTAAGATGGAGTATTTAACAGTAGTGAGGCTAAATTTAATCCATTAAGCCATCTCTCACCAAACCCCATTCCCTTCAACATAGAGAGTGAATATGACCAATTGACTTTATCAAATGCTTTCTCTACGTCAAGCTTGCATAGAATACCTAGAACCCCACTCTTGAATCTCCATCCAGTAGCTCATTAGCTACAAGTGATGCATCTGTGATCTGTCTGTTCTTCATAAATGCATTTTGTTCTCTTGACACCAACTTCCCAATTATTGTCTTCAACCTCTCTGCTAAGAGTTAGGCTATAATCTTGTACACACTTCCAATGAGACTTATGGGCCTAAAATCTCTGAGTTCAATTGCACCTTTCTTTTTGGAAACTAGTGTGATAAAAGAGGCATTACTGATCTCACCATGTAACAATGCTGATGAAAGTGGTTAAGAGCACCCATAATGTCAACTTTAATTACATCCCAAGCTCCCTGATAGAACGCCATTGTGTAACCATCAGGGCCTGGACTTTTGTCTGGTGCACTTGAGTTAATTGCTGCCATCATCTCTTCCTCTTCAAAAGCTCTTTCTAGCCATACCTCTCATCTTATGTTAAGCTAGCTAGATTTTCAAAGTTATTACTAGGCCTCCATACTTCATTTTCAGTGTACAAATCTTGGTAGAATCTCAGGATTTCAGCTTTAATTTTCTCACTGTCTTCACTAATTTCCTCCCCAATCATCAGTATCTCTATGCAATTATTTCTTCTATGAGAATTGGCCATTTACTGAAAAATTTGGTGTTTCTGTCTCCTTTGAGCGCCAGACACCTAGACTTTTGTCTCCACGAAACCTCTTCAGCCTTTGCTATCTGTTGTAGCTCAAGCTTCAGGTGCATTGATTCCTCTTTTTCTGCTTGTGTCACAAGTCTGTTTTCAGTTTTTAGTTCAAGTAAAGCTAGATCGTTTAGTAGTTTAGTCTTTCTTGCTTCCAGCTGATCAAAGGACTCCTTATTCCATCTTGTGATGTCTTTTTTCAGACTCCTCAGTTTCTGCATCAAAATGAAGTCTGGACTACCCTCAACTGCATAACTAAGCCACCAATCCTTGACCTTATCCATAGAGCCTTCAACTTGAAGCCACATATTTTCAAATTTAAAATAGGAGGGGTTGGCTGCCAATCTCCACATTCCAATAACAAAGGTCTGTGATATGAGGCAACTCTTGGAAGGGCGAGTTGCTTGATTGCTTTAAAGTTGTCATTCCACTCGGGGATATAAGGAACCTATCTATTCTAAAGCTTACAAAGAATCTTCACCTCTGAACCAAGTGTAATGAGCACCCTGAAGAGGCAAATCTATGATGCCCAGATCTTGTATGATATCAGTAAAGGATTTCATGGCCGTGGACCTCCTTATACAATTATACCTTTTACTCTCACGCCTGCAAACATTGAAGTCACCCCCTATGACCCATTGATCATCCCATATTCCTCTGATGGCTGCAAGCTCATGCCCGAGAAACTCTCTCTGGGTTAGTATGTGAGCCATGCACCCTTGTGAAGAACCATCTAAAATCCTCTTGGGTGCTTTCAAACATGCATGAGATAGAGTATGAGCCTTGATGCACCCCCCCTCCCGGTTGGGCCACTGTCTTTTATTCCAAAGAACAATGATACCACCACTTCTTCCAATTGAATTGAGTTCTGCCCGGTCAACCCATCTGTCGACCCAAACTTGCCTAATCCAATATGGTGACCATTCTTCTATTTTTGTTTCTGGGAGACGAACTATATCTGCTTTCCATTTGTGTACCAATGATTTTATTGTTCTTTTTTCCGCTTCATTTATGCCCCGTACATTCCAAATTAGGACTTTGATTTTCATCCAGAAAAGGCTTTGTAGTGTCTGTCCCTTTCCCTGTCTTCTTACCATCATAGTTCATTCCTCGTCTCAACCTTTCTAACTCCAGAGACCGCTTCTTCTTCCCTTTTGTCATAATCTTGAGTGAAGATTTCTGATTTTGAATTTGTTCTTGTCTCTTTGTTCCATTCGCATGATCATGGGAAAAATTTCATGTTCGAACCCCACAAACATTTACCCCAAACACCTTGCATGCTTTGAGCATCACTGACTAGATCCATCTTGAGGTTTCAATAACTGTTGGTGCACCGATAGCTTGCGAATCAGAGTGGCCTATACCATACCATGGAAGAGAGAGAATATCACAAGAGGAAATCAGCTTCAGAGTTGCGTACTGTTTCTTGCTTCAGTAGTGGTGGTCTTGGAATAATCATATTCATTGGTTCTGCCTCAATGGAGAATCGCATGCAAAGGACGGAATCTGCTGCTCTGTTATATGCTCTTCTACAACTTCTATTTCAACTGAGAGGGTCGAGTCTATTTAACCGTGGGAGAGGGCTATTTAGTTTAGAGCATGGGTAGATGAGTGGCCCAATAGCCAGCCATTTTTGTCTATAGAAGTTGCCCTTCTTTTTCTTGTTTGCCCTTTAAGCCTTTTGCATAATAAAATTGATCCAGCTTTCGGCGCCTCTTTACCATGTCTGTTACTAACACTAGGGGCTAGCACAGGTGGCGGGTCACCCATTTTGTTTTGAGTCGCTTTTATTACGTTTGAATTAAAGTAGCTTTGATGTCTGCGCACTGCGCTATTACACAACAGGTTTTCCCCTGTCATCTTCGAGTTGCTTGAAGAAGCCACCACCAGCGCAACCTTCTGCCCTATCTCCACCATCTTCCTTTTTCTCCACCACTGCAATTCCGTCTGCATCTTGGATTATCTTGGCTATTTGGTCCTCTAAAATTGATACTTTATATTTCAAATCATCAATCACCAGATCCAATTCCTTTAGAGGATCAACATTTTCTCAATGAACACGGATACGAGCCCAATAGAGATTAGATCTGTGTTTTGTATCTTTGTCTATCCCGACAAAGCCACCACATAAGTCACCGATGTAACAAAAAGTGTTCCTTGTCCATCCATGTAATGGAATACCAAATGCCTTCACCCATTTATGACCAGCTTCATTTTTTGCCGGAGATGACCACCACTCCAAAGATAGGTGCCTACCATTTCAATATCAATCCCCTGCTTTAACTCTGGGCGCTTCTTGTCTGCTTCTTGTCTGGATGGGAGCTCAAACAGGAATTTGTTGTGTGCTAACGGAGTGATTCTAAGGCCTGTCGTCACCTGGTATCTTGTAAGGAACCATTTCTGGATGACTTCAGGATTGGGGCCGGAGTGGAAAGGATCGTTGAAACAGCCAACCAAGCATTTCGCTAGAAATTAAGAGCTCTCTACAGTTGCTTTACATGAGGTTTTTCTTTCCTCTTGCTGTGTGGGCCATTTTGTGATTGCTGCAGCAGTCAAGAAGGATCTTTTTTGCAAGTCTGCAGTTTCCTTGTACTTGTAGTTAGAGGCCTCCCCCAAAATTGTAATATCTTTCCTGCTATGTCACCCCATCCCCTATTGTAATCAACATCCGGAATGATGATTGTTTTTTTCCTGTCCCCAACCCATGTTTCGATTCTGAGATATCTTCCATGAATGTTGTAATTTTGATAAACTCTGTAGATGTATGCTTGAATCTTCCTCCCCCATCTTCGGTAAAGATTTCCATAGCCCCGTGAAGCTTGCTGGATTTGTTCGCATACCCATCTCAAATTTTCTTCATCGATCTTAATCTGACTAGTGAATCTATGGCCATGCTCAATCTATAAAATCGCATTCTTAAATAAGTTCGAAAGATTTATCCCCTGCAATGAAAAAAGATTTCCCTCCCATAATAAAAAGATAGTACACTGGAGAAAAGAATCGCCGGAAAGAGATAATTAGAAAGGAATGAATAGGTGGTACATTTCCCAGGTCAGAGCTCATGTCTTTCTTCTGAAACTACTTCTGGGCCTAAACTTTATGGACATGCAACTGTATTCTCCCTTCTAAGTCCTTTTACCATACAAGAATTACGATCTAGAGGATAATATCAAGTTTTCATTTATAAGCACTTCAATCAATATTAGAGTTTAAACTGGACAATGCCCCACTCTGTTCGGGATTTTCTCCGTAGCTGGACAACAGCTAGGCTCAACAAGAAGGCATGCGAGATTTGGAACACTTCCCCTTTGGTCATTTGGTGGACAATTTGGACAGAAAGAAACAAAAGAATTTTTGAAGGAAAAAGGAAAAATATCCTTAGCCTTAAACTTAGTTATATTTTCTCGTTAGCTTTTTGCTGCAACTTGGCCTATGTAGATGATGTTGATTCCTTGCTAGATATGATCCGGGAGTTGCACAATATGTGAATTTAGAGGCACTTCTTTCCATTTATAAAATATACCCTTATCAAAAAAAAAATATGACAAATGGCAAGTTACGTGAAACACCAAAATAGTACAATCTAATTGCTGAATTATTGGAGCAAGCCAAGGGAAAAGGCAAGAAGATAGCATGAACAATTTAACCAAGCAAATGCAATAACATTGACAAAATGTACCATCTGAGACGCATGCACAAGATTCTCTGAAATGACAATGGATAAAGGGATCTCCATGGCTATATCTCCAATTCTCATGTCTTGTCTTGCAACGGCTCCCCTTCCCGCTCCCTCAAAATCTGCATCATAAGATACACAAGTGTGAAAGGAAATGAAAATAGTATTTCCACCATTTTCAATCAAGAAGTTAGCTGTTGAAGGAGCTTGTTACAGTTTGTGAGGGACACAATGCCAGGAAATTAACATAGAAAGTCTCAGATTAACCAGTAATGTCTGCATAACTAGTAAGGCTAGGAAAGTATGTGACTGGAAGAGTAGGGGTTTTATAGGACTGCATATGGTTGAAATAATGGGAGAAGCATGACGGTTAGGATGTTGTACAATAACCGGAGGATGGTGCGAGTTTTTGCAATCAAAAACAGAAAAAAAGAAGAGAAATGTTTTAGTAATGTTGTTAGCAGGGTATCAACATTGGCAAAATACAATTCGAGAGGCAAATGATGACAATTGTAGTAGGAGTCTAACCAAAAATTCCACAGGAATAGCCACCAAAGGTAAGCAGCATAAAGCATTATAGAAGGAACAATAGCTTCACCAGAAAGGAATAGAACCGACTCATACTTTCCACCCTTGATTAGATGCAAATAGAGTAATCAGTATCTTGTCAGCAAGCGTGTTTTGGATTACTACTTATAAATGTCATCACTAAAAACAAGATATCATTTTGTCTATTACAAAAGGAAACAAAAGGAGCACGTGCTAATTTGTTTTTGTTTCTTTTATTAATAACATTGGTGGAGCTCAGGCCAGCTTGAATGCAACTTGACTAATCCACTGAGCAGCCTGTTCAGCCCACAAGCTCATTTTGCCTAGGTAATCCTGCCCACCAAGATTGAAATGGATGGGCTCTCATGAAGTGTTCCAAGTTGCTACTCCCACACCTCAACCACAACATGTGTAATTGATACCATGTGCTAATTTGTTTCACTAACATCTTTTATACAAAAAACAAAAGGAAAAAACAAGTTTATGGGCACAAAAATGCTCTTGTAACAAGTTTGAAACTAGAAGTAGATGGCAAGAGGTTAGGACGAGCAGAGTATGGCAAGAGGGTCTCCAGGGTGAAAAGGATGAAAGGAATAAGCAAAGAGAGCCCGGCAGTGGAAGGCAGCAAGTTAGGGTGCAGAGAGGGAGAGGCAGCAAGTTAGGGGAGGGGCTGCAATAAGTAGTGGCAATGGAGGTAGATTCGCATGGGAGACTAGATGTGAAATTGAGTTGGTAGTACTGGGAGGGGATACAATATGACAGGGTAGGAAGAAAAAAGGTTCTAACAATAAGTGAAAATACATTCTCGTCTTACAAAATAGGCTTTGTCTTAAAACATTTTCAAATAAATGAAATTAAAACAGCAGCAAATGTTCTTCCTTTATGTACGAAGTAGTTTCTGACGTCAATGACAAATACAACTCCGAACAAAAAAGAAGTAAGTTACAAGAGTCTTTAGTTACACCAACCAGAAGTTCATAACACAAATTTCACATAAACAGGGAAGTTACAAATGTAAAGGTAACGCTGAATAGTTGTATAGTTCAGAGATTAAGCTCCAATGCATAGCCCAAAAAGGAGTACGAGTTTTCTCTCTTTCTTCAGCATTTTCAATCAGGTATGCCAAGAATAAACAAGCTATCTTGACTTTTAGATTAATGGTTAGATAAGAACTTACAAGATATCTCCAATTGTGACTTCACACCTTCGTCCTCACCCCATTGTTGTAAACATTTCTCTTGCTCGCAGCTAGATTCAGTAACAACTTTTCTCTCATCTTTGAAGTTCTTTGCCACCTCAGAGATCAAATTGACAGTTGCAACTCGTAATTCTTGCAATGCAGTTGCTACAGAATGTTCTCCACCCAACTTCGCAATGGCTGTGAGAATTGAATTCAAAGCTTCCATCTCATTCCTTGGACTATTAAACTCTACCAGATCGGTGACATCTTCTCCACCAAAGTAGAGTTCCAGCTGAACCAAGGACAATTTTTATCAGTGCAGCTCAACCTGGAGATGATTATCATTCTGTTGGTGGCAAATGAATGGTTCCTTCTTCTGCTAAGTTGTGGCAAGGTGTGTTATATTCAGAATTGAAGTTCTAGTAGAAATCGTTTTTTTTGGAAGATATACAACCGAGCTAGTAAGTAAGGATCTCACTAGAAAAGCAACTAATTGCATATCATTTGCTTAAATACCAATTTGCAGGCAATTTATAACTGTTCTATCAATGATAGGTTGTCTCCAAAATTCAAAGCATTTAAGAGGAAATCTGACAAAGTATCCCTGCTACTCTTAAAAAGCTACTCGAGGAAAGAAAAAAAAGTGTTAGTAGCAATTAATAGTTACTCAACTACTTTTAGAAATTAGTATTGAGAAAGCAATACCTCATCTAAGTTTATGATTCTAGCTCTCTGAAGCATCAAATTTAAGGAAGACTTCAGTTCAACGGGACTTGCAGAACTCTGTATGTATACAAGTTTTGCATGAGAACCCATTTCTTCCAGCAGTTTCTGTAGACAAGATTAGATGAGATACCACGCCCAGGGAACATGAGAGAAACATAAAGATCAGACTTTGACGAGTTTCTATATGGACAATGTAACAAAACTAAGGGAGGTAGGCGGAAGGAATAAGGACTATCAAAGTAATCAGATTCAAAACCTCAAACCTTCTTTTTCTTGAAGAACTTGTCATTTTCAGGAAGCTCAAGTATCAACGAGATGTCGCCATCAGTACGAGCATCATGAGGCAACTTCTGCTTCAGCAACTAAAAGGAAAATAAAATGGGAAGTACTTCAGCAGTAATTACACAAAATATAAATCTATAATTTAATCGTATTAACAACTATAGAAAATATACTACATTCATATTACAAGACATATAAAAGTAGCTTTTTTCTTAATTTTCATGATCAAGAAAATAGCTACATAAAACTTACTACATTATTCAGCCCAAGGTCGAATCTTGGGGTTCCACAGTTCAGTAATTCTTGGAAAATTCACTGAAGCGTCCAATTCACTTGAAATGGTTATCTGGATGTGTTTCATTTTTCTGATATATTTCAAGAATCTGATTCAATTTTGGTGCTAAAGGTTGACGCAAAAGTCGATGCATAAACTTTACCATTCACAAATACAAAGATGAAAGTTTATCTCTCTTTCTGTCCCCGGAAAACCCTATTAGTCTTACCACTACCTCCAACAACCAGAAACTGCTGACAACGACTCAGCAGTTCTACTCTGCCGCTTTACCCTCTATCCCTAAAAGTTATTCCGCAGCGCGTTGTTCTCCTCTCTCTCCTCTATCTAGCACTCCCTATCTCCCCTCTTAAATTTCACCNTATACTACATTCATATTACAAGACATATATATCTAGCTTTTTTCTTAATTTTCATGATCAAGAAAATAGCTACATAAAATTTACTACATTGACACATTCAGCCCAAGGTCGAATCTTGGGGTTTCACAGTTCAGTAATTCTTGGAAAATTCACTGAAGCGTCCAATTCACTTGAAATGGTTATCTGGATGTGTTTCATTTTTCTGATATATTTCAAGAATCTGATTCAATTTTGGTGCTAAAGGTTGACGCAAAAGTCGATGCATAAACTTTACCATTCACAAATACAAAGATGAAAGTTTATCTCTCTTTCTGTCCCCGGAAAACCCTATTAGTCTTACCACTACCTCCAACAACCAGAAACTGCTGACAACGACTCAGCAGTTCTACTCTGCCGCTTTACCCTCTATCCCTAAAAGTTATTCCGCAGCGCGTTGTTCTCCTCTCTCTCCTCTATCTAGCACTCCCTATCNGTTTTGGTGCTATAGGTTGACGCAAAAATTGATGCATAAACTTTACCATTCACAAATACAAAGATGAAAGTTTGTCTCTCTTTCTGTCCCGGAAAACCCTATTAGTATTACCACTCCCTCCAACAACCAGAAACTGCTGACAACGACCAGCTCTACTCTGCCGCTTTACCCTCCATCCCTAAAAGTTATTCCGCAGCGCGTTGTTCTCCTCTCTCTCCTCTATCTAGCACTCCCTATCTCCCCTCTTAAATTTCACCCTTGAACTGCCCTCGCAAGCCAAGTTTGGTATTTGACATCTTATCCGTAAATATTCAAAATTGAAAACCTAAGATATCATTCTAATCAAAATTTTGTAACACTAGGACAACAGGTATATATTAAAAAATTATATTCATGTTGTTTATGATCATCCAAACATAATTCAACAACAATGTTACTACAGTTTGCAGGATTGCATTCCTTTTAAATTTTACAGGCTTAAACATGATTAGCTCTGTTTTTTATTGCATTATAATTGATATTTCAACCTATTCTGCTTCATAGGTTTTACTCTGTTTTCAAGGGTAACTAACTCACAATTGCTAAAATTTACTACAGTTTCAAGTTGTCCCAATTTCCCTGAAGTGTGGCATCATCTAGAAAGAATAAAAAACAAAGATATTAAAAGGGTTGATAGAAAACGATAACTTCATTGTTATCATGTTCATCCTTGCAATGTACATATACAAGTCTTTTCCTGCATTGAATATCCTCCAAAAATAACCATACTACTCAGTAGTTTTACCTGTTAAGGGTTATGGTCTTACTGTTGTAAACTTGTAATGTGGTTGCGCCTTTGAACTTGAAACGTTGGATTTTGGTAGTTTATAGTCACGAAGTCTTGTCATTCAAATTCTTATCTGTTGGATTGTGCAACTTAGTCAGCCCTATTTAGATTGGTTGTTTTTGAATTTGTAGTAGATTACTATCAGGTTTGAAAATTTCTGTACTACAAATTTTTTAGTTTTTA
This sequence comes from Nicotiana knightiana, assembly GCA_005239525.1. Lineage (NCBI taxonomy): Eukaryota > Viridiplantae > Streptophyta > Magnoliopsida > Solanales > Solanaceae > Nicotiana > Nicotiana knightiana. The sequence continues at coordinate 43,604 of ML382004.1, forward strand.
GGCGGTTTCTGCTTTTCCTAATGTCGTTCGGTTTCTTGGTACTGATTTTCCTCAATAGCACTATTAGATTCATCTCTATCTACCATCCTATAAGTGGGGGTAAGGATAGAAAGGAGAAAGTTGGTGAACTTAAGACATGGAGTACACCAGCTGGATGTTTTGCTTTTACAACAATAATATTTTTGATAACTACAGTATTCCATCAAAGAACCACGTAGGGGTATATAGAAGAAAATTTTACAAAAAGGATAGCCCGGTGCACTAAGCTCCCGCTATGCGCGGGATCCGGGACCACAAGGGTCTACCGTACGCAGCCTTACCCTATTGGACAAAGCTTGAACACTTACCTTCGCACAATCACATTCTGCAGCTAAAACTGTAGTGATTAAAAACATAAGACAATAGAACTGAATAGAAGACAAATTACCTGTTAATTTTTTCCATATAAAGGCTCCAAATACCTAAGAACTGTCTATAAAAACCAACAATAATTAACACAACTATGTAGTTATTCCCAAAATCAATTGCCCTATTTTCTCGTCATTAATTGTCAACCATTACTATAGAAAATAAAAAGCAATGGCTAGATAAAGTAGCACTCAAGAGAAGACGAAACAGAAAGGAAAAAGAATTGACATAGCTATTCTTAAAAGAAAACCTCCAAAACCGCAACGGACAAGCAGCGAACCAATACTAAAGTGAAAGAGTAGGAAAGCTCAAGTTTACCTCAGGAGTCTCCATTGATAAAAGGAAAATGAAAGAAAGAGTTAACTGAAGCAACTTCAATGTTGGAACAGTACCTATAAATATACGTCCAATTTTTAAGGAAAAAAATGACCAACTTTACCCCCTTAACTATTCATCCACTCCATCGTTATTCTCTATTATTTTTATTATTATTATTTAATCCTTTTAATTTATCATAATATATACCTAATTACGTTTATGTAATATATTTATAATATTAATATCTTTGCGTACAAATTATATTATTTAAAAATTTATGGTATAAAATAATTTTATTTTAAATGGTTATATAAGAAAGAAATATGAATTATATGGGATGAATATGTAAAAAAAAAAAAAGATTTTTTAATGGAAATAAAAAATAAAATTTGAATTAAGGATAATAATATAATATAAAAGAGAGATAAGAATATAAAAAGAATATTCTTTTTCGGAGTAAAAAATAAAATAATGGTTGGAGTTAGTTTACTCCATTTTGGAGTAAAGATTTTGAGTGAAAGGTTAGAGATGCTCTAACGGATTCCAAGTCCAATATAAACTCCATTTAAAAGATATCTTTTCACCTAGTCAGCCCCTAGTTTGCATCTCACCATTTCCTTTAGAGAATGGCAGGAATAAGGAGAAATAAACAATACTTATAAACAGTGGCGGATCCACCCTTATGGGTGGGGGTGGTATGGCACCCGCTTGATTGGTAAAATTGTTGTATATTTATGTGTAAAAAAAATTAAATTAGGTTAAATATATGGTCTTGCCATCCCCATCCGTAAACTAGACAAAGGTGCCATGACTGGTAGATCTTTTTGAAAGCTTTTCTCGTATATAAAATTCAAATTGGAATTTATCTTGAACCTTGTCTGACTTTCCCTTTTCGTTGTGCTTTTTATTTATTTTCTCCCAGTCATTTTCCTTTTTGGCTACCTCCAAATGTCCTATTTGTCGTTTATTATTTTTATGTTTTCCCTCTATTCTATTACTTTATCTATGATATTAAGCAAGAACACTCAAACAAGAGCCTCCAAAATTTAAAATTTTCATAATATAAGCATTTCTCTTAATCTCAATTCTTTTAGTTTTCTTCTTTCAAAATCAAAAAAACTTGGGTCTTAGATTTAGATTGAGATCAAAATTAATTTATAATTTCTTTTTTTTATAACATAAAAATTTGTGTTATTCTATGATTGATAAATACAATTTAAATCTCTTTAGTAATAAATTATGATGAATATTTCGCAAGCATTCGATTTATGATTTTAAGTTTTGAGATCATGTAGTTTATCTAATTCCGCATTTACTTATGGGGTATAATTTATCTATTGAAGATGTTTTTTTTTATTCTGATCGGTAGAGTTCCCTTATTAAAAATTTTATTTTACTTGTGCAAATTTATTATTAGCATACAAAAAATGTAGTTCCCTAGTGAAAATATTGATTTTACTTGTATTATTAATAATAACAGTGTGATTCCTTCTTTAAAATGTTAATTATATTTGCTTCTTAATAGGTGAGATGTAATTTTCATACGACAATAATAATATATACCCAATGAAATTTCATAAGTAGGGTCTGAAAAATTGATGTAATTTTTATATTTGCAAACAAAGTATTTATTAAATTGCCCAAATAAACTAAAAAATGAACCGGACAATCGTTCCGAACAAACTATATATTAGTAATTATTGTAAGGTGTATATTAAAGAAAATTTTGGCACCCGCCACCTTTTAATCCCAGATCCGCCTCTGCTTATAAACAATTAGCCATTAAGTCATGCTACTAAAAATAATTATAAAAAGTTATAAATAATACCGCGTTCAAAAAATTTAAGCAAAAAAAGGAAATTTTAATGGGTATGATTAGAATTCATCGAAAACACATAAATAAGGCAATATACAAATTTTGAGAGAGGTTGGAGGTGATTTGGACTGGTGTGGGGTCAAAATTCGTTATTAATGATGTACAACATTCAAATATCCTAGGCAATTTTTTTTTAATGAGTATGATTCGAATTCATCGAAAACTCAAAGATGAGGCAACATGCAAAATTTGAGGAAGAATGTAGGGAAATTGGACTGGTTTTGAGTCAAAATTTGTATTTAAAATCGAGTTTAAAAGTTTCTTTACGACATGTGTATCTCTCATTTATATCATACATAAGTATGTATTCAAGAGATACACATTTGATACATATGGGATACACAAATTATAAATCGGAAATACATAGTGAGGTAAATATATCATCTTCTACTTCAAATTTGGTTCAAATTTCAAGAATTACTTCAAAGCTCCCCAAATCGTCACAAAATAGGATGTAACTAAAGTCGATGAGATTGAGTTTGAGTTTAATCCAACTGCCAACAATAGATCTAAACTACACAAAGTTCATGTTAATCTTTCAAGGTATTTGCACTTAGAAGAGGAGTTCTGGAGGCAAAAGTCAGGGAGTGGTTTCAAGATGGTGATTGTGAGCACGTAATTTTTTCCCTACGAAATATTCCTACAAAATCCATAAAAATAAATTTTCTAATTGTTTTGAGTTTTATAGAATTTTAGGAATTCCTTTTTAATTGTTTGTTTGCATTTAGTTGCATTTTTGTGCATATTAAATGCTTTTAAAAAAAATCATAAAAATACCACAAAAATATTTAATTCTTCACATCTTAAATGTATTTAGGATTTAGCTACATTAACTAAATGCATTATTAAATGAAAATCACAAAAATATAATGGTCATTTTTACATTTTTAGATTTTAGTTTTAAATTAATAATTTCATTTCATTAGCGTTAAGTTAATTAACTACTTAAATGTTAGAAAATAAATAATTACGGTTAATTCTGCAAATTAGATTTGAATTAGGATTTGGTTTAGAATTTAAAATCAAAAGAAAAGATTAAAAAGAAAAAGGAAAATAAAGAAAGGAATTAAGGTGTATGTTAGAATTGGGCCAAAAACAATTTTAATGGCCATAATACCCCTCAAATCGCCCCACCCCAAATCTCGCTCCCCCGGTCCAGTTTTCAAACGCCCAATATGACCCCGTTTTACTCTTATTTGATCTCAGATGTTTGTCACGCTTGATCCAACAGTTCGCAAATCCCCACTCCATCCCATAAGACTGTTCGAACCCTCCCCCCCCCCAAAAAAAAAACTCTTAGAGTAGGGCTGTGCATAATACGGTAAATACGAATTACCATACCGAAATCGAAATTTTTGGTATTTGGTATTTTGGTACTTGATATGGTATTTGGTTAAAAATTTTAAAAAATTTGGTATTAGGTGTGGTATTTGGTATTTGAAAATAAAATACTGAAATACCGAATACCGTATCGAAATACATACTAAATTACATAATATACATATTATATATAGCATAAACATAAAAGTTATAAAATTTTACTTCCTTTTATTCTTAGTTTTTTTTAAATATTTCCCACCTTTTTATTTTCACTATACGTACCTTTCCCCCCATTTTATTGGTTACTTGCTTACACCCAGCCGTTTCCCCCTTTTAGTTTAAGTTTAGAAATCTAAAATCCACCATTTTCAAACTTTACTTCAATTTAGACAGACCATAGACAAATCTTTCTAGCTCTCTCGTTGTAAGTTGCGCCTGGCTTCTAGATTTTGCCTTCTCTCGCGATTCGCAGTAGGTATGCTCTCGATCCCCCCCCCCCCCCCCCCCCCTCTCTCTATCTAGCTATTTATATTCTACTCCTCTTCTCTGGTTCATCTCTCTCTGTCTCAATCTTCTACTCTTTTTCTCTGTGTGTTCATCTCTTGCTCTCTGTATGTTTGGTAAGTTATTATTGAACGAAGATATGCACAAGTGGGTTAGGGTTTTTGGTACAATCAAAAATACTAAAAGAAGACAAAGGTGATTGCAATATTGTAGTAAAATTGAGTTCTGATACATTATTTTTCATGTTCTTTTGGTGATAGATTATCATTTCTTTGCTCTTATATATATGTCGTATGCTTCATATTTTACTTTTTGGTATATCATTCCTTCATGTTTTACTTTTTATCTTCACATATGGTAGAGATTCGAAGTAAAATAGGAGAAAATGGGGGTTCAAATGAAACCACAGCTACAAATGAAGTTGATTCAGCTTTAAGCAATAAAAGGAAAGGCATGAAAGTAAGATATGTTGTGTGGAAACACTTTGAAAAGTTGGTTGATGGTCCTAATAGGGTAAAAATTGTAAAATGTAGATACTATGATTTTACGAAGGAAGGTTTTAATAGCAAAAATGGCACGTCGGGTAAAGGTTATATGAGCAGGTGTGCGAAATTTCCCTATAATGTTGAAACAAATCAAAGACTGATAAACTTTCAACCAATTCCAGGTGGTAAAAAGGATGTGGGAATGCCCGTCTCTTGGAAATTTGATCAAGAACTTTGCAGAATGGCTTTAGCTAAATGATAATTATTGATGAGCAACCTTTTAGCCATGTTGAAAAAGAAGGTTTTAAGAACTTTGTGAGTGTTTTATGTCCTCAATTTCGGGTTCCTTCCCGTCATACAGTGACCAGGGATTGTTTTGAGCTTTAAGGTGAAGAGAAATAGAAACTCAAGAATATTTTCAAAGAAACAAAACTAAGAGTTTTTCTTACTACAGATACATGGACCTCATTACAAAAAATCAATTATATATGCATTATGGCTTACTTTATCGACAAGGATTGGAAGATGCACAAAAAAATAATAAACTTTTGTCCAATTACTAGTCATAAAGGTGATGATATGGACAATGTTATTGCTAAGTGTTTGCTCGATTGGGATTTAGATAAGATCTTCATTGTTACAGCTGATAACGCAAGTTCAAATGATGTCACGGTGAAAGAGTTGTCTAAGCAACCTACCAAATGGGGAACTAATTTGATGGATGGTAATCACCTCCATATGAGATGTATGGCTAATATTCTCAATCTTGTTGTTCAATATGGTTTGAAAGAAGTAGGTTATTCTGTGAAACGCGTTAGACAAACAGTAAGATATATTAGGCAATCTCATGAGAGGTGGAAAAGGTTTAAAGAATGTTGTAAAATTGAAAAGATTGCATGTAAGAAATCACTATGTTTGGATGTTCCTACTAGGTGGAATCCACCTACTTGATGTTAAATGTGGCAAAAGAACTCTAGCATGCATTTGCAAGTTATGATGCTCTTGATCATGGATTGTTGCATTATCTTCTTACTCATGTGTGTGAAGATGGAAAATCAGTAGGTTCACTTGTAAGTTCTGATTGGGAAAGTGTGAGGCTCATGGTGAGATTTCTTGAAACTTTTTTTGTACTTACCTTGAAGATCACTGGTTCACTTTATGTTACATCAAATGTTCATTTTGTTGAAATATGTGAATTTCATTATAATTTGAAAAGTTTGATAGCAGAAGATAACGTTGACTTAAGTTCAATGGCAGGAAAGATGAAAGAAAAATTTGACACGTATTAGGCTACTCCAGAAAAGATGAATAATATGATCTTTATTGCATGTATTTTGGATCCGCACCATAAATTTGAGTATGTTACTTATGCACTTGTGAGCATGTTCGTGGAAGAAACAGGAAAAAATATAGTAGGAGAAGTGAACAGCTACATGACTTCTTTGTTAATGAGTATGCAAAGAAACACTCAAAAACGGATCATGCTTCATCTTCTTCGTCAAGTATCTCATCAGAGACGTCAAGTGTAAGTAGTCATGGATCTCAATCTACAGCTGTAAAGGAAACATTTTCACAATAATACAAGAGGCACAAAGCTGAAAATGGAAATTCAGATGCTAAAACAGAGTTAGAGAAGTATCTAGATGAATAATGTGATGATGGAGGTGACAATTTTGATATCTTGCTTTGGTGGAAAGTGAAAAAACCTAGATTTCTGATTGTTGCCGATATTGCTCGTGATGTTTTGGCAATTCTTGTGTCTAGTGTGGCATCAGAGAGTGCTTTTAGTACGAGAGGCCGTATTCTTGATTGTTTTAGGAGCTCATTGACTCCCAAATTTGTACAAGCTCTTGTGTGTTGTCAAGATTGGATTCGGAATGAATTACTTCATAAATTTTGGATCCGCGCCATAAATTTGAGTATGTTACTTATGCACTTGTGAGCATGTTCGTGGAAGAAACAGGAAAAAATATAGTAGGAGAAGTGAACAGCTACATGACTTCTTTGTTAATGAGTATGCAAAGAAACACTCAAAAACGGATCATGCTTCATCTTCTTCGTCAAGTATCTCATCAGAGACGTCAAGTGTAAGTAGTCATGGATCTCAATCTACAGCTGTAAAGGAAACATTTTCACAATAATACAAGAGGCACAAAGCTGAAAATGGAAATTCAGATGCTAAAACAGAGTTAGAGAAGTATCTAGATGAATAATGTGATGATGGAGGTGACAATTTTGATATCTTGCTTTGGTGGAAAGTGAAAAAACCTAGATTTCTGATTGTTGCCGATATTGCTCGTGATGTTTTGGCAATTCTTGTGTCTAGTGTGGCATCAGAGAGTGCTTTTAGTACGGGAGGCCGTATTCTTGATTGTTTTAGGAGCTCATTGACTCCCAAATTTGTACAAGCTCTTGTGTGTTGTCAAGATTGGATTCGGAATGAATTACTTCATGTTAGAGTTGAGGAAGATATAGATTATCTCGTGCAATTTTAACTAGGTAAGAATATTTTATTTGTATGCACTTTATATTGATATTTGCAATTAGTTTATTGTTCATATTGCATAACAAATTACCTTGAATTCTCTTTAGGCTTGCCCAACATTGGAACAGAGCCTTGCATCGTTGATGTATAGTTGTTAGTTGCAACACATATGGTAAGTCAAGCTTTTATTTGGTTGATAAATGTCATCAATTTATTTTGTTAGATATTAGATTAACTTTATATATCTTGCCATCCTTGCAGCACTAGAGAGCTTCAGGAGAATGATTCCAGTTTCATGTTCTTTTGTTAAAGCATGTGCGCCACCTATTTTTGTCTATGTGGTTAATGGATGTTACACATAATGATTTCTTTAAACAACACTTGTGAAATACTTATTTTGTTCACATTTTGAGAAGCTTACTGGTGTCTGGTGCTTTCTTTATGATGATGCAAGTGAGAGCTTTAGAGCAGACATATTTACATATTGATGAAGTTTGTAAAAGTTATTCTAATCTTATGCTCCTGTTTATAGAAGTCTCATATATGATGTGTATTGTTGCTGCATTCATAAGATTGATTTTATTGTCTAGTTAAGGTGCTTTTCTCCCCTAAATATTAAGTTTAAAAAGTTGCTGTAGAGTCGAACAAATCGAAGTTATCGTACCGAATAAATCAAAACTGAAAGGAAAAAAACTGAACCATACCGAATTTAATTAGGTACGGTATTGGTATAGCATTTTGGGAAATCGAATATCGAAAATACCGTACCAAATTGTCTAAATATCGTACTGTACCAATCGATGAATACCCCTACCTTAGAGACCAGTTCATTCTTCACCTTCCTCCATCTCTCTCAATACTCAAAACCCTAGCCGCCCTAAAATCCCCAAATCCCTCCACTGGCGGCCAACCTCCATTCACCCCCAAATTAACACCAGACAATCTCTGTCTTCTCCTTTTTCAAATATCCTAATCTCTCCCTTCAAAACCCACTAGAACTCGCCCAATAATAGATCTGAAATTCCAGAAAACCTAAGTTTCGTCCTCTCTCTGATTCTCAATGATTTGCTAGTTGTTTTAGTTTGAAACTTACGTGAATCGATTGCTTTTGAAAAGAGCAATCGATCTATATTAGTTTCGATTCATTTGGAAGCCACCAGAATCCATTCGATCTTATTGTTTAGCCATTTCTTCCACCAATGTGTCTTCCAATCAATTCTGGTAGGTATATACCTACATCTCGTTCTGTGTACAATCATGGTTTTCATTTGATTTTGAGTTTTTTTGCTTCCCATATATGATTCTATAATCCTGTGAATCTTGTTTCATTAGTTTATTAGTTAAACGAATTCATAAGTTGTCTTTAGGATTAATTATTTGTTTGTTTACATGTTCTAAATGCTGATTGAATATGGTTTAATTATTTGATTTTTAGCTCTAATTGGCCATTTATCTAGTTTAGGGTTAATACTGGTTCTTCATCAATGTGTTTAATTAAGCATTAGAGTTAATGTAGAAAGGCAGGGTTAAAAAAGGAGATAAAAGAAGTTGAAGGACTGCTAGAGTAAAAACAGAACTTCGAGGGAGCTAAGGGAATAGGGAATATATGAGAATCTTGTCTAACTGATTAAGAAGGTTCTAGAAGAGAGTATTAGAGACTATTTAGCAATAAAGCTGAGGAAATTAGGTCAAAAGGGACTTAAAGGTTAAAATAAAAAAAGTCAAAAGGGCTGTAAAATAAGAAGAAATATCTGAAGTGGACAGCTGTCCATTTTCTGTTTGAAAACACGCGCCCTTATCTCCTAGAATTCAGCTGGCATTCCCTATATTTTCTTCCCTTTCTCCCTCATATAGCACACCTCATACCCTCTATAAAAGGGACTGGAATTCCCTGCAGAAAAAAGATTATTCACTCAGCATTCCTCTTAAATACACTCACAGAAAAAGCTTATGAGAATTCAAAATAGCTTGCAACAATTCAAATCTTAGAGCTGAACCTTTTAGCTTTAGGATTTGAGGGAGAAACATACGGAAAAAAATATAATTTAGATCAATTTTATAGTCCTAGAAAAGTGTATTTGTTTCTATTGATCCGATGAACTTTCTTCACTGTTTTTATTGGTGTTGAGCTTGAATATAGCCTAAAATTGAAGTTATGTGTTGATTCTACTGTTGTTCGTTGCTGAATTTTGTTGCTAAACTCCATCTTCCGCTGTTAGACCTGTGTTTTGTCCTTTTCTAACATTACTCTATTTCTAGGTATGAGTGTATTGGTCGAAATTTAGACTAAACTTAATGACTGCAAACGGACGTGGTCGAGACCAAAGTCGACCACGGCTCAATGGCGAGGAGTCACCTAAAGAAGGATTAGCGCCAAGGTCGAGTAGAGAACGTATGAAAGCAACGGTTAGAATAAGTTTTAGAATAGAGAAAAGGAATATTCCATTGGATATTCCTTCAGTTGTACCTTTTAGGTTTCTTAGGAATATCCCCTATAAATAGGAAGAGATAAAGAACAAAAAGGGATATTTATTTTTCTGATAAGAACATATTGTAAAGGTTGACTACAAAGAATATACAAAGCTTTTCTTGTCCACTGATTCCATTGCTCAATATACATCTTTTATTCACAAGATCCAAGGATTTCTTGTCCACCTTCATTTTATATTATCCCACGTTGTTGTCAGGAAGGAGAATCATCCAAGTCATCTAAACATTTGGGTGATAAATTCCTTCTTATTATATTTATTGCCATTATCTACATTTATTGCATGCTTTCATTACTATACTCATTAACAATCATTGAGAATTTGTTGTCGGTATTCGATATTATCGGACACGGCCCTACATCATCAATATATCAAATCTTCAGATTTAGTAGTTATTATATTTAGCTAGGATTCACCCTTTATTTTCTCATTACTTTGTTTTAAGAAAAGGTTTAATACTTTTTTTTGGTAAAACAATTTGGCGCCATCTGTGGGGAGTTTCTAGTTAAAATTTTAGTTTCTTCTAGATCTAAAAAAAACACAATACAACAACCATCTTTTTCCGTTTGCACGAACTAACAATGGCAGGAAAAGGAGATGAAAGACTGAAAGCAGTAATGGATGTCATTGCCAACCTCCTAAAAACCATCAACGAGGTTGACAGGGAAGACGAAGAGAATGTGACGCCGAGTGCCACACCCAGGCGAAACGACTTACCTCCCCCCATGGGAGCGTAACCGCTTCACGCGAAAGAAGAGCCTCCACGCCCACAACTGAGGAAGTGCCACCAGCAGTGAAAAAACTACTGGAGGCATGGCTGACAAGTACTCTATACAACATACTCGACAAGCCCGCTCAAGGGGCGAGCAGGACCGCCGCATGAGCGGATACCACAGCAACCGTCAACAAGCAACCCGCTCCTCTCTCAATAGGTAATACTCACATCGTTGTTGATGTAGGTAATGACGCACTTGCAGCCATTTTGAAGAAAATGGAGAACGAGAATAAAGCGCTCCGCGACAAATGAGAGAGCACCAAGAAAGGGTTGATAAGATACCGGGCGCCCCAAAACTTCTAGCAAAATGGGACGTCGGCCGGTTCGTTGAATAACCGTATAGCGAAGAGGCAGCCCCACATGCCATACTCAAGACCTTCAAAATTCCACCATTTTTGAAGATGTATGACGGCACAACAAACCCCGAAGACCATATCATTCATTACGTCATAGCAGTAAAAGGCAACGACCTCTCAAAAGAGCAGGTACCATCAGTGTTGCTGAAGAAGTTCGGCGAAACACTAACAGGGGGAGCCTTAACATGGTACTCACAATTACCAGCACGTTCGATAACGACGTTTGAGGAAATGGCCAATAAGTTTGTCACCGCCCACGCCGGGGATAAGAAAGTAGAGGTCAAGGTGAATGACATATTCACCGCCAGACAATCTCCTGGCGAGGGACTCAGGGACTTCCTCCCCCAGTTCAACAGAGTCAGAATGAGCTTGACAAATGTATCAGAAGGGATGGTAGTGGTAGCCTTCCAAAATGGGTTGAACAGGTACGGGTCGAGGGTGACCAGAAAGTTGTTAAGCGGGCTCATGAAATACCCTCCCACCACTTGGGAAGAAATTCATAACGCCTATTGTGCTGAGGTGAGAGCAGATGAGGACGACCTTAACTGTCCAACTCAACGGCTAACATCAGTCCAAACGGAGTCAAGGAAATACCCCCGTAATGATAGCCGAAGAGATCATTCAGGTCCATGCCTCAATACCATATGTCCAGATGGCCATCCCACTACCTCCTCGCCAAACAGAAGGGTCGTCCAGGCCACACACTGGGACTCGCCGAAACGAAAGAGGTATGCCTCCACTCTTATCTGCTCACAATTTTTGTGTTTCCCCTTCAGAAATAGTGTACGCACTAGAGAAGCTCACCCTAAGGTGAAGTGGCCGCAAAAGATGAAGTCCGACCTGTATTCCAGAAAGTCGAATGCCCTCTATGAGTTCCATCAGGAATGGGGCCATAAAACCGAAGACTGCATAGCCCTACGGAAAGAGGTGGTGAACATGCTCCACCAGGGACATCTAAGAGAGGTGATGAGCAACCGAGGAAGAGCCAATTTTGGCTGCGGACGAGAACAACACCAAAGCCCTCCAAAGACACCCTCCCCCACCCATACCATCCAAATGATCATTGGCGGAGGCGACGAAGCAGCAATCAACCTCGTAAAGTTCACCACCACACACAAACTGAAGCGGCCAAACCCATGAATGGTATGATGACCTCGAAGACAGTATCATCTTTGATAAGTTAGATACCCACAGTTTGAATCACTTCGATGCTCTTGCCATTACTTTTATTTTAGATACTGATATAAAAATAATAATGGTAGACAATGGGAGCGGCTGTATTGTCCACCCCCGAGTTCTCGCACAAATGAGACTCGGGAACAAGATAGTACCACGTTGCATAACACTAACAGGTTTTAACAATGCAGTTGAGTGAACCTCAGGAGAGATAATGCTACCCATTCTGGCGGGGGGCGTCACCCTTGAAAAAACCTTCCACGTCATGAACCAAGATACATCCTACAACACCATCATAGGGCGACCCTGGATACACGCCATGAGGGCCATCCCATCCAACTTATACCAGGTCATCAAGTTTTCTACCTCGTGGGGAATATTCAGCATTCGTAGTGAATAACGCACGACCCAAGAATGCTACCGCATTGCCCAAGGTTGCACATACACTCAATAGTTAAAAAATGAGGGCTCAGAAGCATAGCAATTATCGAAGTCGGGGACCGAACACGACGAACAAAAAGACGTCATCAAGGACCCCGACGTTGTGGAAGCCACAAGTTCAACGGTAGAAGACCTCGACCCCGTCCAATTAGACAACAACGACCACAACAAAAGGCTTACATCGGCCATAAACTCTCAGAACCAGGTAAATTTCATAAATTTTTTATTGACAACGGCGATCTGTTTGCTTTCTCCCATGCAGATATGCTAGGTATCCCGAAAGTCATTGCCACGCACAAGCTAAATGTCGATCCACTCTACCCACCGATACGACAAATAAGAAGAAAATCCAACACCGCAATCAACATGGTCGTCCGCGTTGAGGTGGAAAAACTACTCGCCAACGGCTCCATCTGAGATTCAAAATACCCCCAATGGGTCGCCAACATGGTAATGGTGAAGAAGATAAATGGGAAGTGGCGCATGAGAATGGATTTCACGGACCTAAGCAAAGCCTGCCCAAATGACTCCTTTCTACTGCCTTACATCGATCAACTCATCGACGCAACAACAGGGCACGAGTTGTTAAGTTTCTTGGACGCCTACTCAGGTTACAACCAAATCCGCATGGAGGAGGAGGACCAGGAAAAGACCACTTTCATTACCCACCACGGGACGTACTACTACAGAGTTATGCCGTTCGAGTTGAAGAACACAGGGTGACTTATCAAAGGCTGGTCACCAAGATGTTCAAGGACCAACTCGGCAAAACAATGAAAGTTTATATAGACGATATGTTGGTCAAATCAAAAAGAAAGGAGGACCACATCGACCATCTGAAGGAAGCCTTCGATATACTAAGGCGATACGGCATGAAGCTGAACCTCAAAAAGTGTGCCTTTGGCGTGGCCTCTGAGAAGTTCCTCGGTTTTCTAGTGCCGCAAAGAGGCATCCAAGTCAACCCCGACCAGATCAAAGCCATTGAGGGAATACCTGAAGTATTGACCAGCAAGAAACAAGTACAGAAACTAACCGGCCGTATAGCTGCCCTGACGAGGTTTATCTCACGATCCTCTGACAGATGCCACAAATTATTCAACGTGCTCAAAAAGGACAACAGACTCTAGTGGAATTCAGAGTGCATCGTGGACTTAATAGAACTAAAGGCATACTTGTCCTCGCCCCCGCTACTCGACAAAGCAGAACCCGACGAGCGTCTCCTGATATACTTGGCCGTCTTAAACGTCACAGTAAGTGCAGTGCTGGTCCGTGAAAACAAAGGTACACAATCTCTAATATATTACATTAGCAAAACCCTGGTCGATGCTGAAACGAGGTACCCCCACCTCGAAAAGTTAGCCCTGGCATTGGTCATAGCTTCACGAAAGCTTAGACCCTATTTTCAATGTCACCCCATATCTGTGGTCACGACCTCCCCCCTAAGAAGCATCCTACATAAACCCGAGCTGCGGGGGAGATTGGCCAAATGGGCCATAGAATTGAGCGAGCATGATATAACATATCAACCGCGAACAGCGATAAAGTCGCAGGTACTCGCCGACTTCGTCGCTGATTTCAGTGCCAAAATAATGCCTTAGGTCGAGCAGGAGACTTCTGGTACCTCTCCCAAGTTACCCGACCTATGGGTCCTACACCGATGGCGCTTCCAGCTCGTCAAGATATGGACTGGGACTCGTACTCGAGGTCCCAATAGGCGAAGTCATCTGCCAGTCCATACGGTGCCCCGATATGACTAACAATGAGGCCAAGCACGAGGCCGTAATTGCAGGACTAAAGCTAGCTCTCAAGTATAGAGCACGACGAGTCATCCTCCGATGTGACTCACAACTCGTTGTCAACCAAGTCACTGGGACTTTCCAAATCAAAGAACAGAGGCTACAAAAGTATCAGGCAGAAATTCATAAACTACTGCTGGAGTTCGACGAATGTCAATTCGACCAGATACCTCGAGAACAAATCATCGAGGCAGATGGCCTTGCCAAATTAGCAGCAGCCATCAAGAATATAAACGGAAAAGAAAATGTGGTCACCCTCATCCATTTGTTAATAGACCAAATTGAGGTACACTTTGTAAATTTAACTTGGGACTGACGCAATCGTATTATAGCATATTTGCAGGAGGGAATACTCCCATCAGACAAAAAAGAAGCCAAGAAACTTTGAATGCAGGCGGCCAGATACAACATCATCAACCACGACCTATACAAAAGAACGTTTAGCGGTCCCTTGGAAACATGCCTAGGTCCTAACCAAACCAGACGCGTCCTCGAGGAAGTACACGAAGGCCACTATGAAGCCCACACTGGAAACCAAGCCCTTGTTAGATGCCTCATACGAGCAGGCTACTACTAGCCCACCATGAAAAAGGAAGACGCCGACTTCGTCAAGAAGTGTGAGCAGTGTCAAAAATACGCTCCAATGATACACCAAGCGGGCGAGCACCTCCACTCAGTCAGCTGGCCATGGCCATTCATCAAATGGGGAATGGACATCGTCGGACCACTTCCAGCAGGATGAGGTAATGTACGGTTCCTTTTGGTTTTAACTGGCTACTTTTCTAAATGGGTAGAAGCAGGTGCATTCGCCCAAATAAGCGAAAAAGAAGTTATCACATTCATATGGAGGAATATCATATGCCACTTCGACATCCCCAAAGAAATCAGTTCTAACAACGGATCCCAATTCACTAGGAAAAAGACTATCGAATTCTTTGAGAAATGGCACATCAAGCGAATACTCTCCATGCCATATCATCCCCCAGGCAACGGCCAAGCCGAATCATCCAACAAAACAATATAACATCATGAAGAATAAGCTCGAAGACGCCAAGGGACTGTGGCCGGAACTGCCACCAGAAGTTCTATGGGCATACCGCACCATGCCAAAAACAAGCACAGGAGAAATGCCATATTCACTAGTCTATGGGACTGACTAGTGATACCAGTCGAGGTCGGAGAACCAAGTCTGAGATACTCCAGTGAGAGCGGACCAAGCAACAACAAGAACAGAAAGCAAGACCTTGATGAAGCGGAGGAGCAAAGAGAAATGGCTTACAGAAGAATGGTAGCTCAAAAACAGCAAGCAGAATAGTACTACAACAAAAAGGCCAAAGTAAGACCACTTAAAGTCGGGGACTATGTACTCAAGGCCAAAACACAGGCGATCAAGGACCCAAGAGAAGGTAAACTAGGAACCAATTGGGACAGGCCATACAAAATCACGACAACGGCAAATAAAGGATCATTCCAACTAGAAATAATGGAGGGAAAGCTACTACCAAACAATTGGAATGTCGCCCACCTCAAATACTTCAACTTCTAAAAATGGACGTCCTCCAAGTCGTACTCTTTCCCTCACCCGGGTTTTGTCCCAGTTGGATTTTATCGGGGAGGTTTTTAATGAGGTGACGAAGAGGGCATTTCGAAGTTTAAGTTTTGAATTCATCGCCCCGCCTATCGACTACTCCTCCAGGCCGAGCGATGAGGAGACTAGATAGACTGGAACTTCTCAAATGTATGTATGGAATAAAAAAAACATGTAACATTCTCCAATGAACGAATAAACAAAGCAGTATGCAACATTCTTGCACAACTCCACCACATTATTCTACACTTTACATTCGACTTGCTCAAACTATTTGACATTCGACCTCACTCGAATTATTTGACATTCGACCTCGCTCGAATTATTCGACATTCGACCTTGCTCGAATTACTTTACATTTGACTTGCTCAAATTATTTGACATTCGACTTGCTCGAATTATTTGGCATTCGACCTCGCTCGAATTACCTTACATTTGACTTGCTCGAATTATTTGACATTCGATCTCGCTCTAATTATTTGACATTCGACCTCGCTCGAATTATTCGACATTCGACCTCGCTCGAATTACTTTACATTCGACCTCGCTCGAATTATTTGACATTCGACCTCGCTCGAATTATTTGACAATCGACCTCGCTCGAATTACTTTACATTCGACTTGCTCGAATTATTTGGCATTTGACCTTGCTTGAATTACTTTACATTCGACTTGCTCGAATTATTTGACATTTGACCTCGCTCGAATTATTTGACATTCGACCTCGCTCGAATTATTCGACATTCGACCTCGCTCGAATTATTTGACATTAGACCTCGCTCGAATTATTCGACATTCGACCTTGATCGAATTACTTTATATTCGACTTGCTCGAATTATTTGACATTCGACCTCGCTCGAATTACTTTACATTTGACTCGCTCGAATTGTTTGACATTCGACCTCCCTCGAATCAATCAAACCTCGAACTCGTTCGAGCTAACTAGTATTCGACCTTAAGTCGATCTATATTCGACTCCGCCCAAATCAACCTTACATGCAAACGGCCGAAAAATCAGGGACTTTCCCACAAGAGAAAATGCCTACGAGAGGAAAAAGGGAAAGAGGAAATCCGAAAATACATAGCAAAAAGGCAATTGTTCCATTTCAATTGTTCAATTACAGTACTTTTTACAAAGGGCTCGAGGATACCCTCACAAAAAATAGCAAAGCAAGAAAAAACGACTAAGTACAAAGGCTTCATGCCTCATTATCCCCATCAACATCATCAGCATACTCATCATCATACCAAGGATCAGAGGCAAGCCCATCCACGGTGTCGTCATCATCATTACCGTCGGGTGTACCAGGGTCGTAACCATAGGCTTCACGAGCTGCGCATGCCTTGACACAAACGCCCTTAAACTCCACCTCGAAAACCTTCCCCGCCACCTTCAAAGACTTATACATGTCAAGTTGGGCCTCAACATGAACCCACATATCGTACAACTCCCATGACACACTAGGATCAGCAGAAGTACGAGAAGTAGACGATTGGGCTTGCTGCTTCTCCTTCTCAGCCTTTAAGGTGACGACCTGCTCATTCAGCCCAGATAGCTCTGCCTCCAAACCCTCGATCCGCTCCTCCAACCTTGACACTTGAGTGCCGAAGTCTCCTCCTCGATATCCCGCTCCGACCTACAAACACGTAGGGTACCTTCTAAGGCTGTTGCCTCTGCCACGGCGGCCATCCTGGTCCTCTCAGCCAGATTCAGCTCCTCGACCCTGGCACTCAACTCTGCCCTCAAGTCCACGACCCAGGCCTCGCTTTGTTCAAGCTCGACATTTAAGGACGCCACCTGCCCCTGGAGATCTGCATTCTCAGCCATCACCCTTTTTCTCACTTCGAGCTCATCCTCTTTAGACCTCAACGTCCCTTCCAACACACTGCATCGTTCGATGGCCCTCATAATCTCCTCATCTTTCTCCTTTAGCTCCTCGTCCTTCTTCTTGATCTCATCGCGCAACGCTTGGAACTGGCCATCCTCACTAACAATTCTTGCCATCATCTGGTTCTTGGAACGGTACTCTTTATACTTAGATTCTATTCTCATGTAGAGGGTTGTCCTCTCCTCCTCTCACCGGTCGCACTCAATCTCCAAGATGAGAGTCTGACATGCAAAGTAAAAACTTACCTGTAAGGCCATGACCGATACACCCAAAGACAGGTCTGTATATTTTAACGTCTTCAACGTCCTATTTTTAGCTTTCGTACACAAAGGAGCAAAGGACGACGCCACTCGTTCTGAGTCGACCAAGAGGTTATTGCTTACGGGGATGATTATGTGCCGATTAGGACCCTCCATTCTTATCTCCACGCGAGTAGCCCTCTCCACGAAGGTCCACACCTCTTTGGGGTTGATGTTTTAGCCAGAGTCGTTGTCCCCACAGGAATGGTTCTACCTCTCCTGAGTGCTGACGATGAGCCAATTTCGGCAGCCCGTGTAGGCTCCCCTCTACCATGGACCCCCTAAATATCGGTTTTCCTCTTCTCCATGGAGGCACCCGCTGCAAGAACAACCTCAACATTTGGTGAAGGCACTGACTCCGCTTCAAAAGAGATGAGCCCTTCCGGCTCAACGTCAGCAACAATGGCCTTCTCAGTCTCCACCCTTCGTATTTTCCTCGGCGACGCCTCCTCCTCTTCGTGAGGCGACCCGCCGACCAAGTGCAGGATAGGCTGAGAAGAGATCTCATCTAGCACATCAACAGTTCGAGGGGCGGAGTCCCTCATCGGCGGGAGTTTGAGTCTGATCTCCTTGTGCAGACTCAGCTAGAGCGAATTGCATCCCGGCCGAGGCAACCACCTGGCGAAACGCAAGCACCAGAGCCTTCACTTTCTTGGAAGTTCGCCGACCTAGCTCCAAAAGAAGATCGCATCAAAGGACAATAGTGGACGACAATAAGTCGAAAGGTAAAAATAACACTTACTGGACGAGGTCTTGGGTCCAAAGCACTTGTGGAAGCACGCCCAGGCACGAATTCCCACAGTGTGGGGTAACACGCGAGCCACCCAATCATCAATATCAAATACAAGATAAGGGGGGCACTTCTCAGCTGAAAACAAAGAAGCCGTGAGTGGGTCGAGAACAAAAAAAAGAGAAACAAAAGAGAAGAAATAATTCCATTGCTTGGGGAACCCGGTTGGATGCGCCACTAGGTGCTCGGTCTAGATGAAGAAGTACTTGTGCCAGAACCACCGGTTCCCCTTATCATCCATCCCGGCCACGAATCCTTTGGTCCCACGATGTCGTAGATGTATGAATGTGCCTATATAAAAACTGGGCGAGAAGAGATGCAGCATATGCTGGATAGTGACCTCGCAGTCGGCCAACTCCGCGTATATTGCCAGCATCAGAAAAACCTTATATAGATAGGGGAGAGCTGCGATGGGCATGTCGCGCCCCTTTTTCTCGCGAAATCGGGTTTCGACACATGACAAATCTTTCAAGGAAGGGTATTAAAAGAGAGAGTCGCTGTTACACCCCATATTTTTTCATACGTAAATGTACGTCATAAATAAATTGATGGAAGCTCGAAAAATGAGATGTTACATCTTGCATTTTCGTATGTTAAAGTTTAGTCTTCAATTAATCGACGTAGACGCGGGGATGAGACTATCTTGAGGATATACACATTTATGCTATTTATAACAAGCCATAAGTAAGTGTCGCGATGGATAAAGGGTAAACGAATCAAAGAAAATGAGTTTTGTTGAAATTTTGCATTTTGGGATAAAATACGGCCCGAGCTAAAATACCCGGTATTTATGAACTAGTACCATACAAGGTACCACATGGCCATGATAGTAAGGTGTATAAGGTATGTGGAAAGTGAGTAATATTTTAAGTAATTTATGGTAATTTTAAATTATGCGGGTAATGGATTAATTACCGGGTAACGGGACATTACCCAGTTAACTAATAAGTGGGTAAAGCTTACTAATCTTCACCCACTCTCCACGTGGCACAAGGCCACCAATTTAAAAAAATGACTCATAACAAATTATGTTAGGTGTCTACACCTAAGATATATATAAGGCTTAACTTTATAAAGGATAAGACTTAGAAGTCTTATCTCATTACAAGAATCTGAAAATGAGATATATCATTGTAGGGATCTCAAATGTGATATATCAATTAAGTATAAAATTCATTCAAAAGCTAGAAACAGAACAACTTCAACCAACACTCGAATTTTAGATTAAATCCATTCCAACCTTGGTTCACCAAGCGATAGAACAGAAGAAACGTTCAAAGCAATTTCATTTGAGATTCTAAGGAATCAAAAGCTAATTTTGCATGGTTCGTAGCTAGATTCTGTTAGAGCAACTTTTGAGCTTCTAAAAGAGTACGATGCAGTCTTCGTCAGGAATATTATACGGATTTTCTACCACTCCACGTATGTTAAGGCTATCCCTTCTTTCTCTTGGCATGGTCCAAATTATACTGAAGAAATGAACAAATACACATTCTCTATAAATTACTCTATTCATAGAAATAGTAGGGGTGTCTATATTCTTGATTCCCCATGAGAATTATTATTATTTTCTGTTCATGGGTTTCTGAATAATATGCAGTTGGAAAAGTTTATCCGGAAGGAATATTGAGATTATTACGTACTTTTCATGCATTTCATACATGTGAATTGACCCATGACCAGATGGCGTTATATATGCGTATATATGTAAATATATGTATATGGGATATGGGAAAAGGTTATGGTGTTATATATGCACCACCACCTAATCAGCTGGTATATGATGATGATGTTGCCCACAGTGGCTGAAATATGGTTCAAACGGCGTTATATACGCGTATATATGTATGTATATTCAAACGGCATTATATGCGCGTATATATGTATGTATACATATGTATATGGGATATGGAAAAGGTTATGACGCTATATACGCACCACCACCTGATCAGCTGGTATACGATGATGATTTTGCCCACAGTGGCCGATATGATATGGTGGGATGCCCTCAGAGGCTGATGATGTTACGAAACATGTACCTATGCACGACATGACATTCATACGCATATGCATGACGCTAAAAGTAATTTATGATTTACAAAGTTATTCAGACTTACAGATTGAGTCATGTGCTCTATGTTTCTTCCATGTGTCTTATGTACTTATTTATGTGCTTTACATACTCGGTACATTATTCATTCTGACGTTCCTTTTGCCTGAGGACGCTGCATTTCATGCCCGCAGGTCCCGATAGACAGATCGAGAGCCCTTCAAGTAGGCTATTAGCTCAGCGGAAGATGTTGGTGCGCTCCATTTGCTTTGGAGTCGCTTGTTTGGTTAGTATGATTTAGACGGGTATTGTTTGGTATGGCGGGACTCTATCCCGACCTTTATGACATTTATGTACTCTTAGAGGCTTGTAGACATATGTCGTATACGTGGAAGATTGTACGGCCTTGTCGGCCCATGTTTTGAGTTTATAAATGATTATGTTGGCCTATTAGGACTGTATGTCACGTGTATATGATGATGTAATAATAATTATACGTTACGTTGGTACTCGGTCGAGTAAGGTACTGGGTGCCTGTCGCGGCCCATCGGTTTGGGTCGTGACAAAAGTGGTATCAGAGCAGTTCTGTCCTAGGGAGTCTACAAGTCGTGTCTAGTAGAGTTTTATTTATGGGTGTGTCGTGCACCACATTTATAAGCAGGAGGCTACAGGACATTTAGGATTGTCACTCTTTCTTCTTACTCTAGATCGTGTGGTAGAGCTCAGTCATAAGAATTCAAATTCCTAAATCCTATTCATAATAAGACGATACCTATATACGGAAAGAAGGTTGGAAAGAGAGATAGTTGAGAAAAAGTTGAGTCAGAGGAATTGAATTTTTGTATGATGCCTACGATAAGTAAATGTGAGGTTTTTAGCAGATCATGGGTGTACTAAAAGGTGTAAGATTCCTGATAAGAGACCTTAAGGCAAGAACGCCTATCCATCGTTATGGTTAAGGACAATGAGAGGTTAAGAAGATAAGTACAAGTTTTAGTAAGTAAAAGGAGCAAGGTGAAAAAGGGTACGAGATACCCAGTTAATGAAGGTTAACAACGTTTATAATTGAGGCAGAGAAACATAACTTTTTGAGTTATATTCAATAGTAACAGAGGTATATATAATTGGTCGCGCACATTCCAGATATGCCCTATGGGGGTTAACAGAAGTAGTATAAGAAGATATGATGGATGAATTGTTTGCGTCAGTTGACAATTCCGAAGGATATTGCAATTGTGCTAATAGATCTCCTTGTGAGAAACCCAGATGGTACACTTTAAAATAGTTCAGCCAGATATGAGTACTACAAGACATGCACTATAAGCCTTGAAGGGATACATATTACCTTAGTGTGGCTCGCGTCCCTAGTAAAGCGAGAACGTTAAGCAACTTGAAGAGCCACTGGATGGAGAAAAGGAAAGCTAAAAGCGAAAGAATGTCGTATTGAAGTTTTCACAAGAAAAGGGATATGCAGAAACATTAGCAGAATAATAAGAAGAGAGAGAAGGACGAATTATGAATAAGGTGTGATACATTGATGAAAATGGTAGAGTGTTACAAAATCTATAGTCAAATGAAGAAAGAGACGAAAGGTGATGGGCCTTAAGACAACAAAAATGTATAGGCCATAAGGTTAGATCCTCATTTCGAGAAATAAGTTCATAACTCCAACGCGACTACCAGAGGGGAGAGTTAATCCGCAGAGTAACAGAAATTAGTATGGACTGGCAAACAAGATAAACTAAATATGAATTAGGGACTGAATGATTGGGAAGTACTCGGCATCATGGGAATTTCAGATTTCGTTCCAGTGGTAATAGAAGGGACCACAGAAGAAGATTCACGATGAATACAGAGAATAGTCATTCGGGGAGACGCTTCCCTAGAGCAAGCAATGTGAGCAAAGTTAAGCTTAAGAGACTGTATGTGCCAGTTACGATAAGTGTCACCCTCGCGAGTAAGGGAATTTGTCATCCTTGGTACAGAAGAATTGCCGCAAGGTAAGTAAGGATCATTGATGTTGAGAAACGACGCCAAAGATGAAGAGGTAAAATATATATAGTTAGATCCTCGTGGCTTCAGTTTTTAGTACATCCCTCAAGGGGGTAATATAGAGTAGTGTGGCATTAAGCCAGAATTAAGTGGTTCTAGTGACTATGGAATGGTAAAGGAAGAATGTGATAAATGAAAGAGGAATGAGATGGCACTTATCCAAATCTTATAGATACACTACGATTCAAGAATATTGTGCAAGCACGACGCAAGGAGCGGAAGTAAAGGTTTCTGCCCGAGCTGTTATTAATAAATAAGGAGCCAGTGCGAGACTTAAGTTAAGACAAAGGAAGTAACCCAAGAAAGATTACGAGGAATATTGATATGAGAATGGGCCAACGAGTAGTTAGTAATTGGTCAGGAAGATCCCAGTTATGGCTAAACATGAGGTTATAAATGAGTCATAAGATCGTGTGAGATAAACAAAGTAGAACCCAACATGGAGAGTTCAGCCTCGAAGAATATCATTACAATACTTAAGATATATTCAAACAAGAGTCGGGGTAGCTAAAGACACCGTATGAGTGTTACGGGGATAAAAGAAAATGACACTGGGAAGGCAGTCAAAATATTAGTTCAGAAACAACCATACGAGCACAAGGGCGTGGAGATAAGTAACTACGAGTAAGTATAGGTAAGGAAGGACATCAGAAGGTCTGTCGAGTATACGATGTAATAAGCTCGCATCTTTACAAGAGTCAGAGGGTCTTCCCTAAGTAATACGATGAAATACTAGCTAGGGAAATAAGGAAGAAGGCTTCAACCTCAGTACAACGACCTAAAGAGAAAATGGTCGTGTGACAACAGTCTCAAAACAACATTGTATGCACTCCCTAAGAAAGTGACACCTACAATAGCTAATGAACATGGAGTAAAATCAGAAGTGATATTCAGGATCATATGAGTTGTATGGAATTTCAATATATATGGGCACTAAGATAAGCTAAGTATGGACGCAACAAGGGGGGTAAAAAGATCAGAAAAAGTAATAGCTTACGTTGAAAGAAAGCTAAGATGGAACAAAAGAATTATTTGATCAATGATCCAGAGTTAGTACGTTATGGATACACTCAAGATTTTGGAGCATTATCCAGGCAGCATATTTGTTGACAATCATACGACCATAGAAGACTCCGGTATAAGTTTAAAGAAAGAATTAAGCCCAGGGCATAGACAAAGGATTGAATTGTTAGAAGATTGTATCATGGATATTCCATAACGCCCATGAAAGGCTTAAGTAATAATTGATACCATGAGCCACAAATCGGAAGATAGCTTAAGACTACGTAAAGGCTGATCAGAAGGAAGAGGAAACTAAAGAATTACACCACCTAAGTAAATCAGGAGTCTGATTATTGGACCTAGAAAAATTACAGAAGTTGTGCTGGAGAACATAAAAGAATCACTCTTAATATCAGATATTTAAGAGAAATAACACAACAATCATAATCTATAATGGCTCTACAAGAAAGCCAGTTAGAAGAAGTACCAGCCTCATAAGAAGTCAGCACGAANGTGGAAGGGAGGTCACGAAAGAGATAGAATACGATGCAAGATTTTAAGTTAAGTAAGGTAAAGGTGAACAACGTACGAGATACTCAAAGAAAAAAGATCGTGAATAGTCCATACTTTGGATAAAAGGCTATAAACACAAGGATCCAATAACCGAGAATGATAATGGCATGTCTTCCAGCCTATGATTTCTAAGTACTGAGAGATTTAGTTAAGAGAATAGAGAAAAGTTGGAGATGATATGATGTCTTGCTTGACGTTCCAGAATAACATAAGGAAATCTATGGTGCAAGCAAGTTGAAGGAAAGTTTATAAATGGATATGTATAGGTCGCAAGCTAAAGTATGGTAGAGCGACAAAGTTTTAAGAAAACATGAGTAATAATGAGGAAAGGCAAGTGAGAAGGTGACGAGAATGGATAAGTCCTCGGGAGTAAGTCCATGAAAACAAGAGAGAAAATGGTTTCTCTAAGTTATTGAAAGTTCAGTATAGCCTGAATAAACTCAAGGAGTCTAAGGTTAATAGCATTGAGAAAGAATGAAATGTTGACCTTGTAATAAAATGAGGGTAAAAAAATTGTGACAGATAAAGGATGACATCGGGCCTTCGTTTGAATAATGATTCAAAAAAAAAGGGAAGAAAGAAGAGAAGGAGAGAAGATGTCGCTGGCGGCACGAAATTAGGATACCCCCATAAGGTGAATCACATTGAGACACTATGAAATGTGATCATGGAAATCACTTCAAATATTCCTCAATGCAACATAAGCCCTAGCAGTAATGTATTACGTAAGAAGTTTCAAGTCTTCAAGTAGAGGATTATAGATCAACATTGAGGCGAATCAACAATGGTCAGATACAAGTTACAAAGTATGACATGAGATTAGGCCATGATTCTTAAGGGCGAACGGTAATGAAGGAGCATTGAAGGACTGAGATTTATACCTAAATGATAGGTAACAAAAGTAACTGGGAGCTTGGTAAGCATACCTCAGTAAAGATAGATTGAAGTAAACAAAAAAAACAAACACAAAAAAAAATTATGGTATAGTATAACCCATGGAAATGCAGCAAAGTCATATGAATGGATAACCAGACCTATGAAATAAGATATGACCATATTTGCAAGTTCTACAAAGTATCGAGCAAAGGACTTAAGTATACCTATAAATGCCCAGAAGGACCTCTTGTGAAGCTCTGTATATGTTTACAAAGTAAAGCCTAGAGATTGGCCAAAGGTTGGAGGAAAAAAGGGGAGAAGAGTCGCATAGGCGCACTTACAAGGTCAAAGTCGTACAGGCTGCATGAAAGAAGGTAACAACAATTACGAGATGGAAGGATTTCAACCATAAGTCATGGTGTGAGAAAGAGGCCCAAAGGGGGGAATGCCCTGGACTTTGGAATTATTCACAGAACAGTTTCCTAGATGGCAAGGATAGTACTAAATTATTCGGAAGGCATAAGTTATGAAAATGATAAGTGCATCAGTCAACATTCGAGGACGAATGTTCCAAAGGGGGGAATGATGTTACACCCCATATTTTTTCATACGTAAATGTACGTCATAAATAAATTGATGGAAGCTCGAAAAATGAGATGTTACATCTTGCATTTTTGTATGTTAAAGTTTAGTCTTCAATTAATCGACGTAGACTCGGGGATGAGACTATCTTGAGGATATACACATTTATGATATTTATAACAAGCCATAAGTAAGTGTCGTGATGGATAAAGGGTAAACGAATCAAAGAAAATGAGTTTTGTTGAAATTTTGTATTTTGGGATAAAATACGGCCCGAGCTAAAATACGGCCCGAGCTAAAATACCCGGTATTTATGGACTAGTACCATACAAGGTACCACATGGCCATGATAGTAAGGTGTATAAGGTATGTGGAAAGTGAGTAATATTTTAAGTAATTTGTGGTAATTTTTAAATTATGCGGGTAATGAATTAATTACCGGGTAACGGGACATTACCCAGTTAACTAATAAGTGGGTAAAGATTACTAATCTTCACCCACTCTCCATGTGGCACAAGGCCACCAATTTAAAAAAATGACTCATAACAAATTATGTTAGGTGTTTACACCTAAGATATATATAAGGCTTAACTTTATAAAGGATAAGACTTAGAAGTCTTATCTCATTACAAGAATCTGAAAATGAGATATATCATTGTAGGATCTCAAATGTGATATATCAATTAAGTATCAAATTCATTCAAAAGCTAGAAACAGAACAACTTCAACCAAACATTGAAATTTTAGATTAAATCCATTCCAACTTTGGTTCACCAAGAGATAGAACAGGAGAAACGTTCGAAGCAATTTCATTTGAGATTCTAAGGAATCAAAAGCTAATTTTGCATGGTCCGTAGCTAAATTCTGATAGAGCAACTTTCAAGCTTCTAAAAGAGTACGGTGCAGTCTTCGTCAGGAATATTATACAGAGTTTTTACCACTCCAGGTATGTTAAGGTTATCCCTTCTTTCTCTTGGCATTGTCCAAATTATACTGAAGAAACGAACAAATACACAGTCTCTATAAATTACTCTATTCATAGAAATAGTAGGGGTGTGTATATTCTTGATTTCCCATGAGAGTTATTATTATTTTCTGTTCATGGGTCTCTGAATAATATGCAGTTGGAAAAGTTTATCCGGAAGGAATATTGAGATTATTACGTACTTTTCATGCATTTCATACATGTGCATTGACCCATGACCAGATGGCGTTATATACGCGTATATATGTAAATATATGTATATGGGATATGAGAAAAGGTTACGGCGTTATATACGCACCACCACCTGATCAGCTGGTATATGATGATGATGTTGCCCACAGTGGCTGAAATATGATTCAAACGGCGTTATATACGCGTATATATGTATGTATATTCAAACGGCGTTATATACGCGTATATATGTATGTATATATATGTATGTGGGATATGGGAAAGGTTATGGCGTTATATACGCACCACCACCTGATCAGCTGGTATACGATGATGATTTTGCCCACAGTGGCCGATATGATATGATGGGATGCCCTCAGAGTCTGATGATGTTATGAAATATGTACCTATGCACGACATAATATTTATACGCATATGCATGACGTTAAAAGTAATTTATGATTTACAAAGTTATTCAGACTTAAAGATTGAGTCATGTGCTCTATGTTTCTTCCATGTCTCTTATGTACTTATTTATGTGCCTTACATACTCGGTACATTATTTAGTGACGTCCCTTTTGCCTGGGGACGCGGCGTTTCATGCCCGCAGGTCCCGATAGACAGATCGAGAGCCCTTCAAGTAGGCTGTCAGCTCAGTGGAAGATGTTGGTGCGCTCCATTTGCTTCGGAGTCGCTTGTTTGGTTAGTATGATTTAGACGGGTATTGTTTGGTATGGCGGGACTCTATCCCGACCTTTATGACATTTATGTACTCTTAGAGGCTTGTAGACATATGTCGTATACGTGGAAGATTGTACGGCCTTGTCGGCCTATGTTTTGAGTTTATAAATGATTATGTTGGCCTATGAGGCCCGTATGTCACGTGTATATGATGATGTAATAAGAATTATACGTTACGTTGGTACTCGTTCGAGTAAGGTACCGGGTGCCCGTCGCGGCCCATCGGTTTGGTTCTTGACATTCGCCACCTAACGGATTAAGGTGCGTTAGGGAACCTATTTGCAAATAACTCTGGATTAACCAGTTGTGTCACCAAAGATCGGGTAAGGGCTCAAATAACCTTGAGGAGAAGGTGTTAGGCACTCTTCGAGGTCTACAACGTTGGGTCCCGGCCGAACTCGAATTGTATGATTTCGTTTAAGAGAAGGGAAACAGATTTGGACAAGTAAAATAAACGATTTGCTTTAAACAAATGTGGGGGGTCCTAAGTTTTTTAGCCTAAAGGATCACCCCGTGCAACATAAATAATATTTCATAACTCTCTCAAGATGGAGTGTTACTCATATTATTCAGCGGGCACAGACTATCATCTCCTGCTACCCAATTACTATCTTTAAGTTGTTTACCTAAAGCGCTCTAGTCAATTCTAAGTCGTACTCTATGCGTGCACTACCCTTACCATGCCTATGGTCCAAGAGGCATTTGGACCTCTATTTCAGGGTGGTTCTAGACCTTAACTTAGGCTGCTCAAAAGGGAAAAAATACTAAGCGACATACAAAACAATTTAGGACTTTCAAATATAAGCAAGTATGGGCTCAACTTAGCCTCTGCATTTAGACAGCAAATGCACACCAAACTGATTAACGTTGACAGATTTTAGTTAATTAAAATTGCAGAATCCTATTGGCAGGATCTCTATGTGATACTGAACGAATGAGCAGACAGTTATGCGCAAAAGCATGTTTCTTAATACGATTACCAGGACCTGCATAAATTTGCCTACTGATTTTTTAGCATAATGACATTAAACCTACTAGCATGATGTCTAGATATTTCACGCGATAATAAATAGTGACGATCACAGAAGCATATCCAGAATTACTTGTTTTGATCCTATAGGCATATTTTCTAATGAGGATAATAGCACAGTGTTAAAAAGAAACTCCTGAACCAACGGGCAAAATGATAATTAAATTGATTCAAACCTATAGGCATGCTTTCTACAATTTGATTCAGTTTTAGATCCTATAAACATGATTTCTATAATTTGTGAATAGAACATCATGTAAACAGGATTTTTGCACACATATGGAATCACACCATTTCCTATAAGCATGGTCTCTAACAAGCAGAAATAGAACACAATTGAACAAAGTGTTGAACCTATAAGCAGGGCTGCTAGTATATGATGACTGAACATAACAAAGTACCTATAGACATGATTTCTAACACAAAACATATAATAACATATTATCGAACCTATAGGCAGGATTTCTCCCAACATTTTACAAGTATAAGATAAAAACCCCTTTCCCAATTTTACTAACACCCCAAAATGTTATTACAATAATTATTACAGACCCAAAATTGAATGTAGTAAATTACATAGTAGATATAGCTATAGGGAGCCTACAGCAGGTCCAAATACACCTGGACATGCCAAGCCTTCATTCTCACAATTAAGAACAACTCCAAAATTTCATATTCATAGATACAAAAAAACCAATTGTTGAGTGATTTACCCAGCAAGCATATGTGAAAGTTGAGCATACAGAACCCAAGACCCTAGTGTGTCAGAGATCCCAAGGGCTTCAAGAACCCAAGGTAGTGCTTGCACTAGGGAGGTTGATCAGAAATAATTCAGGGGAAAGACTAGGGACCAGGTCCTAGTGTGTCAGAGTTCATAAGGGTCTCAAATGAACCCTGAGCAGTGCTCACACTAGGGAGGTCAAAGGACAGAACCTAAGTAGCCTTGGCTTTCAGCCGGCTAAGAATAAGAATTCAGAGGGACCGGATAGGAGAGGAATAGAATGAAGTCAAGGGATTCCACTAAAGGACAAAATCAAATTGAGCACATACAAACAAATAACAGACATGCTTAAACTTAAGGCAAACTTAATCAAGTTTCAGGAGATGAATTCAATCATATGCTAACAAGACAAGTCACAAGACGTATTTGTAGTGATAAAAGAGAATCCAGGTTAGGCTAAGTGCAGAAACTAGTGTCATAAGAAGAAATCATATCAATTGGCAATAGACCACAACATGCTGAAAACTAATTAGGGCAATTACTAGAGATGTCAAGATATGATGAAAACTGTATCAAACAGGCCACATTATGGTGAATTCAGAAACAAACTTGTTATCCTATTAATGAATACATCCATACCTAGTTAACTAATCCATAGAAGGATATATGAGAGCATGTTCAAAGAGCAGGATAATAACAAACTTAAACTTAAAGAGATGGCTATCAGTGACATATAGGTTAAGCAGAATCAGATTAATCAACTCAAAGTAGGTTTAAACATGTCTCAAACTACAAACATAATAAAATTTAGGTTAGCAGAGTTTAATTGAAGTAACACATTAAACGAAATGATAGACAAATCAGAATGAAATGGCAAAGGCTTGGTAATACCAGTTAAAATGAAACACACTATTGTGAATATCACCAAAAAAAAGCAAAAACTCAGAATTTCTGGCCATGGCTTTCAGCCGGCCAGGAATCAGAGTACAGAACAAGGTTATTCAAGAGTAAAAAGCATACAACTTTAATGTTATAATTTTTTTATGATTTTTCGAACTGTTTCAAAGGGGAGTAGGAGGGATTTATATAGTGTATGAACTGAACACATAAAGATGGAAATAATTAGTCAAACACTAGAAAGGCAAGCATTTAAATCAGAAAGGAAGGAAAAAATTTAAAACCCTAATTTTAGGTAAAATACACAAATCGGCGGAAATAAAAGGAAAAGAATCACATATTGCATAAGATGAACATAGACAGGAAATTATTCAAAATCACAGAAATCGAACCATTTGGTTCGATTTAAGAGGATCTGAAACCCTAATTTAAGATAAGTAAAAAATCAGTAGAAATAAACGAATTTACAAATAATAGAGCGAATGTAGACGAGATAATACTTAAAAAACAAAGGCTTGAACCACTTTTGGTTCAAATCAAAGAAGATCTGTAAACCCTAACCTTAGGGTTAAGTATGAATCAGCAAGATTTGAACAAATCGGACTCACACGGTTCAAAATAAGCGTGTGTGGACTCCATATCGTCCATATTCAAGAGACGAAAGTCAAATAGGACAGAATCAAAGTAAGAGTACTTGCTATGTTTAGGCAAGTACTTGGTAATACCGTAGAGAATCACCCAATAATGGAAACATATTGAAATGGTAAGTGAATGGGAAGAAAATCCCATTAGATGCGGGATTAGGAGAGGAGTTTTTGTGAGGCGACGTGCTAGGGTTCTTCAGAGGGGAGAGAGTAGAGAGGTGGCGGGTTTGGAGGGAATGGGGTTAAGGTTTGAGGATGGGTGATATATGGAGGGGGAGGGGGACATTTGTGAGCCATTGATCATTTTTTATCAACGGTTTGGATTTGAGCGGGGTTGGATCGGGTTAATTTAATGGTTATGGGTACTTGGCTAATGGTGTTGGGCTCGGGTGGTAATTGGGCTATGTTTGGGTAGTTTAGGTCCAGAATTAATTATGAAATTAAGGTCAGATTTTAAATACCCAATTTTAATAAATAAATAATTTATAAGAATAATAGATAAATAACAAAAATATCATTTGTGCATGAAAATGATTAAAAACAATTATTTTACATTATAAAAATATAAAAAGTTATTTTTTGTATAAATAATGAGATTATATGTACATATGGGCTATTATTGCAAAATATGCAATTTAGCCCTGAAAAATGCAAATGTAATGATAAGAATGCACTAAAAATATTTAAAACCTCATATGTGTGTAAATGATAGGTTTAGATGATTAACAACAACAACATACCCAGTAAAATCCCACTAGTGGGGTCTGGGGAGAGTAGAGTGTTCGCTTACCTTACCCCTACCCCGAAAAGGGTAGAGAGGCTGTTTCCCGGAGACTCTCGGTTCAACAAGAGAGACAATAATATCAGAAAATAAATAAAAGAAAAGGCATGTAACAACAAAAGATGCTAGAAAGAAAATAACAACAACGAACAAGTGAAAGGACACTAACACAAAATTATGCAAAACAACAATGTGGACCCAACATAGACCGCTAACAAACCTAAACAAAACTCTATCAGACTACCCGGTACAAAGAGGGAAGAACTCTCGACTACCCTCTAGCCTACCACCCTAATGCTTTGCCTCCACATGTTCCTATCAAGAGCTATGTCCTCGAAAATCTAAAGCCGCGCCATGTCCTGCCTGATCACCTCGCCCTAATACTTCTTAGGCCGCCCTCTGCCTCTTCTCTACCTGCCAAAGTCAAGCGCTCACACCTCCTAACTGGTGCATCTAGGCTTCTCCTCCGCACGTGTCCGAACCATCTAAGCCACGCTTCCCGCATCTTATCGTTCACGGGAGCCACGCCCACCCTCTCCCGAATATCTTCATTCCTAATCTTATCCAGCCTAGTGTGCCCACACATCCATCTCAACATCCTCATTTTTGCTACTTTCATCTTCTGGATATGTGAATTCTTGACTGGCCAACACTCGGCTCCATACAACATGGCGGTCTAACCACTTCTCTATAGAACTTACCTTTGCGTTTCGGTGGCACATTCTTGTCACACAGGACTCCAGACGCTAACCTTCATTTCATCCAGCCCACCCAAATACAGTGCAACATCCCCGTCGATCTCTCTAACTCCCTGGATAATTGACCCTAAGTACTTAAACTTTCTCTCTTGAGGATGACCTGTGAGTCAAGCCTGACTTCCACATCCACTTCCCCCTTCACGTCGCTGAACTTACATTCCACATATTTCGTCTTAGTCCTACTCAACTTGAAACCTTTAGACTCCAGGGCATGCCTCCATACCTCCAGTCTCCCATTCACGCTGCCTAGAATCTCATCAATCAGAACTATATCATCAGTGAACAACATACACCATGTCACCTCTCATTGGATATGGTGTGTCAGTGCGTCCATCGCCAGAGCAAATAAAAATGGGCTGAGCGCAGATCCTTGGTGTAACCCCATAACAACCGGAAAAGGCTCTGAGTCACCTCCCACAGTCCTAACCCGAGTCATAGCTATATCATACATATCCTTTATCGCCCTAATGTAAGCTACCGACACACCTTTCACCTCCAGACACCTCCAAAGGACGTCCCTAGGAACCTTGTCATATGCCTTCTCTAGGTCAATAAGCACCATATGCAAATCCTTCTTCCTATCCCTGTATAGTTTCACTAACCTCCTAATAAGGTGGATAGCTTCCGTAGTAGAATGACCCGACATGAACCAGAACTGGTTTTCGGATATAGACACCGCCTCCTTATCTTCCCTTCCACCACCCTCTTCCCATACTTTCATGGTATGACTTAGTAACTTGATACCCCTATAGTTGTTATAATTCTGGATATCCCCTTTGTTCTTGTACACCGGAACCATTTTACTCCACCGTCACTTATCAGGCATCCTCTTTGTCCTGAAGATAACATTAAATAACCCAGTCAGCCACTCCAAGCCTGCTCTACCCGCATATCTCCAAAACTCTACTGGAATCTCGTCTGGTCCGGTCTCTTTGCCCCGACTCATCTTACCCATTGACCCACGACCTCTTCAACCTTAATGCACCAACAATACCTAAAGTCTCGGTGACTCTTGGAGTACCCTAATTGCCCCAACACGATGTTTCCGTCCCCCTCTGCATTCAGAAGTTTATGGAAGTACGACTGCCATCTTTGCCTAATCTGGGCCTCTTCCATCAATACTCGACCGTCCTCGTCTTTTATGCACCTCACTTGATCCAGGTCGCGAGCCTTCTTCTCTCTCGCTTTGGCCAATCGAAATAACTTCTTGTCCCCACTTTTGGCCCCAAGTTCCTCATAAAGCCGACCAAAAGCAGCAGTCTTAGCCTCTGTGACCGCTAATTTCGCCTCCTTCCTAGCCTCCTTATATCTTTCTCTGTTCCCTCTCCTCTAATCCTCGTCGGTGCTCTTTACTAACTTAATGTAAGCCACTTTCTTGTCTTCTGCTTTACTTTGGACCACGTCATTTCACCACCAGTCGCCTCGGTGCCCGCTAGAGTAACCTTTAGAAACTCCCAACACCTCTCTTGCTGCCTCCCTTATACAGTTCACTGTCATTGTCCACATAGCGCTAGCGTCCCCACCACTCTTCCAGGCACCCATATTCGCCTACCGCCCCTCCGACTCCTGCGCATTATCCTTAGACAAAGTTCCCCACCTGATCCTCGACTGACCCCGTACAAACTTCTTCTTCTTCCTCAAGATACTGACGTCCATCACCAGGAGCCGATGTTGAGTTGTGAGGTTCTCACTCGGGATCACCTTGCAATCCTCGCACAACCCCCTATCACACCTCCTGAGGAGTAGATAGTTAATTTGAGTCCTAGCCACTATACTCCAAAAAGTAACCAAATGTTCCCCTCTCTTCGAAAACATAGAGTT
Organism: Nicotiana knightiana; assembly: GCA_005239525.1. Taxonomy (NCBI): domain Eukaryota; kingdom Viridiplantae; phylum Streptophyta; class Magnoliopsida; order Solanales; family Solanaceae; genus Nicotiana; species Nicotiana knightiana. Next base: position 78,284 of record ML382004.1, read on the forward strand.
CACGATCACCAACTCAAAAGCTCTAGCAAAATCTAATAGTGAGGTACCACCCCCGTTCCTATCACCAAAGCCGAAGCCACCGTGCACCTCACCATAGCCACCAGCAGACGACCCAATATGACCATTGAAATCCCCTCCTATGAATAGCTTCTCCGTAAGCGGAATACCCTGCATCACCTCATCCAGCGCCTCCCAGAAGCATCTCTTAACCTCCTTGTCCAAGTCTGTTTGCGGCGCGTAAGCGCTAATGACATTTTGAGTGATTCCTCCAACTACTACCTTAATCGCCATTAATTTGTTTTTTACCCGTCTGACCTATACCGCCGACTCTCTAAGCTCCCTATCCACCAAAATGCCCACTCCATTATTTCCTTTCACAACTCCGGAGTACCACAATTTATACTCGTCTACATTCCTCGCCTTCGATCCTACCTACATAGTCTCCTACACACCCTATATTGACCCTCTTCTTCGGTAGAATCTTTGTCAGCTCTATAGACTTACCCGTCAACGTCCCTAAATTCCACGATCCAATTCTCAACCTACAGGCTACCTTATTCCTTTTTCCCCCTTTGGGCCCCGTCCCACCCCCTGACCCTTGCCCTCCCCCCTCCCCACCACTCGACCTCCCCGAGGATATGAACTCACTCTGCCATTACAAACTACAGTCTCTATACCTACGAAGGTCTAAAAAATGAGAAGGAGAAAAAAACACCACACAGAACAACAAAGGGAGCAAATAGTAACTACAAGCCCACTAGACTGACTAGACTAGTATGAAATACTATGGCAAAAAAATAATTAACACAAGAGACAGAGAAACAGGAGGCGGGAGGTACCAATTCCCGCGAATAGAACCTGGAACTCTCGACTTGGTATACTCTGCATGCTGCGAAACCCGGCGTATAGCTACTACTCTACTGCTTGTGCACGTGCACCTCCCAAAAGTGATACCTGCAAAACATGAAAACACCAACGGAACCAAGAAAATAGGGGGAGAAAAAACACATAAATGAAAACCAATATTTTCTTCAAATTACCCTTAAAAGCCAAAAATCCCTTTTATATCTTGAGATCACTTTTAAAAGAATAGAAAAAAACACCCGAAAATAAAAACCAGTGTATTTAGAAAAATAATCCTCTCTGTGCTTATTTGTAGATCAAAGACTCCAAGTATGTTAATCAATCCTTTTTAATTATATTCCATTTTCAACAATTTTGAATAATTCCCCTGTTCTTTAAACCAGAACCAATCCAATCTAGGACGTAATAGTAGTTAATTTCAATGATTGATTTCCAAGAACGTAGTAGAAATTATAGTTCTTTAAGGTGATCAAGAAAGTGATGAAATCTGTCGCTGTCGAGGAGCGGGGTGAGGACAATGCGGCGGTGGGATTTGAGGTCATAGGCGGCGAGTGCGTTGAACGGGCAAAGTGAAAGGGGGGTAGGAATAGATATTCCGGCGAATTGGCCGGAACAGAGTGACGGAAGGAAAATTGATATTCTCTACAGAAAGAATATGAAGGATAGGAGAGGAGATTTTAGGATTCGCGGGAAGGTTTTCCGGCAGAGATCGGTGGAACACGGCGAGCATGAAATGTGTGAGTGCCTACTAAGTTTAGATTATTAAATCATAATAAAATAATTGGTAAGGTAATTATTAGATATTTATATAATAAAATATAGAAATACATTGATTTAAAGTCTTTAAAAATCATGGACAATTATGAAAAATATTTGTATATGCTTGTAAATCAAATGATGATGTATATGCACTATTTTGAAAGTATATATATATATATATATATATATATATATATTTGGAAAATATGAGGAAAAAATTGGGTATCACTAGCTGCCCCTCTTTACCCGGGAAGGATGAAAGAGTTGTCGGGTAAAGAAACGATTACGATTTTGACCGAATGGTGTGATTTAAAAAAATAGAGGCCTTACCCTGGTCTTTGAGGTGCCTACATATCCCTGGTTTTACAGGAATCAGGCTATGTGTAGTTCCGTATCCAACGGTGGTATAAACCGATGAAGTTATTGCGAGGACAGACAAGATATTCTGGATAGGACAACTATCGGGATTGGGAATGGATGTATCTGAGAATGGTTATGGATATTTCAATGGTTATCAGATGGGCATGGGTAACGGACGGCGATCAGTTACGTTTGAAATAATCGAAGGATATGAACGTTGAATGGAAACTAGAGTGAATATTGCTCCCGTAAGGAGAACAGTTATTTCCTGGATCACCTGAAAATTCAAAATACAATGCATGCATATAGATTATCGCATAAATTTAAACATGATGCAAATTCCCTCTGGACTATGTAGATCATCTTTGGACGGTGAGGATGATGTCCTTAGACCATGATGTCTTGGGCCATGAATTGTGAGATAGGGGATTCACAGGCGATGAAATGATGTTCTCGGGATATGAAGATTGTGCCTCTGAACCATGATGCCTTTGAATAATAATGTGCAATATTAAGAGATCCTCATGCCATGGCATGGTGTCTTTCGGCTATGAAGATGATGCCTTCGGACTATGACGCCCTCAGAAAATTTGGCTATGTATCGGCCCATGATATGCAAAGACATGATGCTTGAGCTGAAACAAGACAGAGCTAAGTCTTGTGTAGAGTCGGGGGCAGAGCTTAGCACCGAAAGAAGAGAATAATGCAAGGGTTTTGAACAACGCATCAGTTTTGGTTATGCAAGGAGAGACGATGCTTAGTATCGTGCGGGGAAGGCAGAGCTTTTCCTTATGCGATTGAGGAGGCAGGGCTTATCCTCATGCAATATTTGAGACAATGCTTAGTCTCATGCAGTAGGAAAGGCAGAGCTTAACCTTATGCAATTAGGGAGGCAGAGCTTAGCCTCATGCAAGATCAGAGACAATGCTTAGTCTCATGCAATGAGAAGGCAATGCTTAGCCTTATGCAATTAAGGAGGTAGGTCTTAGCCTCATGCAAGATTTGAGATAATGATTAGTCTCATGTAATGAGAAGGCAATGCTTAGCCTTATGAAATTAAGGAGGCAAGGATTAGCCTCATGCAAGATGGAAACTGGGATTAGTCTCATGCAATGGGAAGGCAGAGCTTAACCTTATGCAGTTAAGAAGGCAGCGCTTAGCCTCATACAAGATTTGAGACAATGCTTAGTCTCATGCAATGAGAAGGCAATGCTTAGCCTTATGCAATTAAGGAGGCAGGGCTTAGCCTCATGCAAGATTTGAAATGCTTAGTCTCATGCAATGAGAAGGCAATGCTTAGCCTTATGCAGTTAAGGAGGCAGGGCTTAGCCTTATGCAAGATTGGAGACAATGCTTAGTCTCACACAATGGATAATAAGTGGTAGCATAGTATTTCTTAGCTGGAGATGAGTTTGGTAGCTTTGTTGTTATGAAGACAATGATTCTAAGGTGCACATATTCTTTGTTCCTGCATTCAAAGAAAAATCATGAGTTTTTCGAAGGAGGTTGGTTCGTGCCTTTGTCTGCTTGCTTTGCTCTGTTCCGCATTGAAATCCTATTCGAGTTACTGTGGGTAGCATCTGGCTAAAAATAAAGTTTTCAAAATATATGCATGCATAGTTCTTCAAAACGTAGCAATATGCAATTTTAAAAAATTGATTAGATGAACCAGTAACTATGACACTATCAGAGATGTTGCGACCTTTTTGCAAAAGAAGTTTGAGGGTCCTCCTCAAAATTCTGCCCTAGTTATCCAGACAAATTTCTGGCTGTTCCGCATACACTGCCGTTAGCTGAACCTGCTTCGGAATTTTGAGGGTCCTCCTCAAAATTCTGCCCCAGTTTATGATTATGGGGAAAAACGAAAATTTTATTGTATTGTCACCGAACCCACAGGGATGCCTACATATCCCCTCTTAAATGGGAATCAGGTCAAGCGTAGTTCAGTTACATCATTATGAAGAAACGTAAGCAGTTCAAATATAATATCTTTTGACTACATCTGAGTTGATAGGCTTTGGCCAAATTTCTCCATCCATTTTTACGAGTGTGAGTGCTCCTCCTGTTAGTACTCTGTGAACCATGTAGGGTCCTTGCCAGTTGGGTGAGAATTTTCCTTTGGTTTCATCCTGGTGTGGAAAGATTCGTTTCATCACCAGTTGCCCCGGTGCGAGCTGTCTAGGTTTGACCCTTTTGTTGAAAGCTCTAGACATTCTGTTCTGATAAAGTTGACCATGCTACATTGCATTCATTCTTTTCCCATCAGTGAAAGCTAATTGTTCATAGAGGCTCCTTATCCATTATGCATCACTGAGTTCGGCTTCTTGTATAATTCAAGGAAGGAATTTCTACCTCGGCGAGGATGACGGCTTCTGTACCGTAGACCAATAGGTAAGGAGTGCCCCGATTGTCGTGCGGACTATGGTATGATATCCCAATAAGGAAAATGGTAACTTCTCGTGCCACTGTTTATGATTCTCTACCATCTTCCTTAGTATCTTTTTAATGTTCTTGTTGGCGGCCTCCACGTTTCCATTCATCTGGGGCTGGTTGCTTTGGAGTTTTTGTGCTTGATTTTGAAGGTCTCGCACACGACTTTCATTAGATCACTGTTGAGATTGGCAGGATTTTCGGTGATGATGGATTCGAGAACCCCGAATTAGCAAACAATACGATCCCTGACAAAATATGCGACGACTTTCTTGGTTATGGCTTTGTAAGATGCAGCTTCAACCCACTTTCTGAAGTAGTCTATGGCTACTAGAATGAACCTATGCCCGTTTGAAGCGCTGACTTGATTGGTCCAATGAATTCCATTCCCAGGCGGCAAAAGGCCAAGGTTCACTTGTTGCATTGAGTTCATTCAGCGGTACCCGTATCATATCTGCGTGTATCTGGCACTGATGACATTTCTCGACATACCGGATACAGTGTATTTCCATAGTCATCCAAAAGTATGCGGCTCTAAGTATCTTCTTGGCTAGGACGAAACCATTCATATGTGTGCCGCAGGTTCCAGCGTCTATCTCTTCAAGCAGTTTGGAGGCTTCCTTGCATCAACACACCATAATAGCCCTAGATCTGGAGTTCTTCTATACAAAATTCCTCCACTTTGGAAGAAATGGTTAGACAATCTCCGGAGTGTGCATTTCTGAGTACGATTTGCATGCTCTGGGTATTCTCTTTTTTCCAAATATTCCTTGATATCGTGGAACCACGGATCTCCATCTGTTTCCTCTTCAACATGAGCACAGCAAGCCGACTGATTATGGATTCTTACCGGAATGGGATCAATGAAATTCTTGTCTGGATATTGTATCATGGAGGACAAGGTGTCCAATGCATCTGCGAACTCATTCTGGATTCTCGGGACATGACTGAACTCTACCTTCGTGAATCTCTTCATCATCTCTTGCACGTGATGCATATATGGTAGTATCTTGGTGTTCTTTGTAGCCCATTCTCCTTGTACCTGGTGTACCAACAGGTCTGAATCACCAATCACCAGCAATTCTTGGATATTCATTTCGACAGCCAAATTGAGCCCTAATATGCAAGCTTCATACTCCGCCATATTATTGGTGCATGGAAATCTGAGTTTGGCGAACACCGGGTAATGTTGACCGGTTTTCGACACCAAAATGGCTCCAATATCGACTCCTTTGAAATTTGCAGCTTTATCGAAGAACATACTCCACTCGTCATAGGATTCAACAATATCCTCTCCTACGAATGACACTTCTTCATCAGGAAAATATGTTTTTAGTGGTTCGTATTCTCCTCCTACGGGATTTTCCGCAAGATGATCTGCTAATGCCTGTCCCTTAACTGCCTTTTGAGTTACATAGATGATATCAAATTCACTTAACAATATTTGCCATTTTGCTAGTTTTCCTGTAGGCATGGGCTTCTGGAAGATGTACTTCAAAGGATCCATCCCTGATATGATATATGTGGTATAAGCACAGAAGTAGTGCCTCGGTTTCTGGGCTATCCATATCAGAGCACAACAAGTGCGTTCCAGCAGAGAGTACCGTGCTTCGTAGGGTGTGAATTTCTTACTCAGATAATATATGGCTTGTTCTTTTCTCCCCGTCTCGTCATGTTGCCCCAAGACGCAACCGAAAGCCCCATCTAATACGGAGAGGTAGAGTAACAGTGGTCTACTAGGCTCCGGCGGGACTGGGACTGGTGGTGTGGATAGGTATTCTTTGATTTTATCGAAAGCCTTCTAACAGTCTTCAGTCCAACTAGTGGCAGAATCCTTCTTCAACATTTTGAAAATCGGCTCACATATTATAGTTGATTGTGCTATGAAGTGGCTGATATAGTTGAGACGTCCCAAGAAACTCATCACGTCCTTCTTGTTCTTTGGTGGTGGTAAGTCTTGGATAGCCTTGACCTTTGACGAGTCTAGCTCAATTCCTCGGCGACTGATGATGAACCCTAACAATTTTCCAGCAGGAACTCCAAAGGCACATTTTGCGGGATTCAGTTTCAGATTGTACCTCCGAAGCCGGTCAAAGAACTTTCTCAAATCTGTTATGTGATCTGCAGCCTTCTCGGATTTGATAATGACGTCGTCCACATATACTTCTATATCCTTGTGTATCATGTCATGGAAAATAGTTGTCATAGCCCTCATGTAGGTGGCCCAAACATTCTTTAAACCAAACGGCGTCATTTTGTAACAGTATACTCCCCATGGCATGATGAACGCTGTTTTTTCAGCATCTCCTTCATCCATCCAAATCTGATGATAACCCACGAAGCAATCTAGAAAAGACTGGAGTTCATGCTTCACGCAATTGTCGATCATTATGTGTATATTTGATAGTGGGAAATCATCTTTGGGACTTGCTCTGTTTAAATCCCAATAGTCGAACACACCCTGACTTTCTCGTCTTTCTTCGGAACCGACACAATATTGGACAACGAAGTTGGATATTCAACTACCCTAAGGACCTTTGCTTTGATTTGCTTGGTGAATTCTTCTTTGATTTTTAGACTTATGTATGGCTTGAAATTCCTGAGTTTCTGCATTACTGGTGGACACATCGGATTGGTGGGTAGCTTATGAGACACTATGGATGTGCACAATCCGATCATATCGTCATACGACCATGCGAAAATGTCTTCATACTCTTTCAGGAAATGAGTGTACTCTTCCTTCTCTGATGGTAACAAGTGAATGCTTATGCGAGTTTCCTTTACTGTTTCGGAATCTCCCAAGTTGACTATCTCAGTTTCGTCCAGATTGGACTTAAGCTTATTCTCAAAATTCTCGACTTCTCTGACAATTTCCTCAGGTATCACATCTTCTTCTTCTATCTCTTCCGAGTCATTGTCCTTATGTTGCGTTGTCTCATTACATGTCACAGTTGTTGGTTCATCAATATAAGAAATAGTAATGCTGTAGAGAGAAAGATGTAGAAGATAGTAATAATAAAACGTCAAACCATTGATAATTACTAAAATGTCAAACAAAGCAATTTTTAATGACTCAAACAATGTTTTCCAAAATGAAATGCTGAAAATATTTTAAAACATAATGTTCAAAATAAATAACGCTAGCAGCCAGGCTACCCTGGGACTCGGCGGGCCCTTGATGGTGTACCTTTCCAGTTTCTGAGGACGACTCCTTTCTCCACTGTCTGGATGACGAGGCCTTCTTCCTCCTCCTCCTCCTCCTCAACTATTACACTGCAATCCATGTCTTCCTCTTCTAGAAATAAATTCCTCAAATCGGCTAGCACTTCGTCTTCTTCGGACCCCCACATCATATCATTTTGATGGAAGGATTGGCTCAAATGCGATATTGGTTGTTCAAGGGGGTAGTAAGGACAACGCCATGGTGGCGACCAATTTTGATACTCATGCCAGGTGTGCTGATATCCCAACCCAAAGGTCGTGCTATGACGTTTTAGCTGTAGCGGTTTGGCAATACCTTGGAGATTTTTCCCGAGACCTTTACCAGGTTCATACCCTGCCCATGCTAGTATGCTCTCTATTTTGCTGCTCCACCACATGTCCTTCTCAATCGCATTGATGCGCTCGATGCGATGATAAGTCTCTCCACCCAGTCTCCTTCTATTTTCCACGACCGGAACAGTCTGATTGGTATAAATGGGATTACTCCCGTCTCCATGAATGATCACCTCCTGATGGTTCCATTTAAACTTTACAGCTTGGTGCAAAGTGGACGTCACAGCCCCAACGGCGTGTATCCAAGGTTGTCCCAGCAATAAATTGTATGAGGCAGATATGTCGAGTACTTAGAATTCGACATCAAACCAAGTCGAGCCCATTTGTAAGCAAAGATTGGTTTCCCCAATCGTGGCCCTTTGAGATCCGTCAAATGCTTTTATGCTCATAGTTCCTGCCCGTATTTCATGTAATCCTTTTCCCAATCTCTTCAAAGTCGTTAATGGACAGATGTTGAGACTGGAACCTCCATCTATCAAAACCCTGGCAATGAATTTATCTTCGCATTGTACTGTGATATGCAACGTCCTGTTGTGGCTTAATCCTTCCGATGGTAATTTGTCTTCATGGAAAGTGATTTTATGGATCTCCAGTACTTGTCCTACCATGTTAGCAATTTCCCCATGGGTGATACTATTGGGCACGTAAGCTTCGTTCAATACCCTCATTAAGGCTTTCCTATGTGCTTCAGAATTCTACGGGTAATGATAGAATGGATATCTGAGCAGGGGTTTTGTTCAGATGGTCCACTGCAGAGTATTCCCTTGCTTGCACCTTTCTCCAAAGATCATCTGGGCCAGTTTCAATGATAGGCTGCTTGGAAGTAGCTTGTTTGCTTGTTCCCCCTAAATGTTCAGGCGTGTAGACTCTACCAGTCCTGGTCATCCCTTGTACTGCACCAGCTTCTTCCATTTTTGCTTTTCCTTTCCTCATGGCTTCTGAAACATAATCCCAAGGTACGAATTTGGAATTAAAGGATGGTGCGGGTTCCACCGTCACAGTGAAGGGTGTGGTCACTTCTACCTTAAACGGAGCAGGTGCAGTTGCAGGTGTTGTTACTTCCACCTCGAACGGGGTCGGTGCGGCTACTTCAACTTCTACTGGTGGCTATATCTATACCACAATAGGAGTGAGAGTGACCACAGGTTTCTTAGGGTCATCCCCTTCTTGTATAAGCCTAATTGACCCTTCCGGGTCCTATTCTTCGTCAGTATCTATCACATTCACCCCCTCGCCTCTGTGATTTGGGAGGGGATTGTTACGGACGTTAGGTGCAGCCTCATTTGCTTGTATAACCTTGGTATCAATTAGCGTCTGCATCTTGTCTTTCAGAGTGCGACATTCATCAATGGTATAACCCTTTATGCCGGAGTGTTAGGCACATGTATTATTTGGATTGACCCATTGAGAGGAGTTTTCTATGGAAACAGCGGGAATACGAGTGACATAACCAATAAATTTCAGTCTCTCGTATAACGAATCGATAGGTTCAGTAATATGGGTGTATTGTCTGGGCGGCCTTTGGTCGAAATTTGGTCTGGGTTTCTGATAGTTTTGGCGGACTGGCGGTGAGTGGTAATATGTTGGCTGGGTGTTATAAGTATGGTAGGTAGTGGTAGGTTGCGGATATCTGGGAGGTGAAGGCTGATATGTGGGTGGAGGTGTTTGATATGTAAGAGGAGATTTTGGACCTTGGGCCACCATCATGGCCTCTACTTCCTTCTTCTTGGATATGCCTCCTGATTTCACGACTTTGTTGGTAGCTTGTAATGCCTCAAAATTAGTTACCATTCCGCTCTTAATTCCTTCTTCAATCCTTTCCCCCAATTTGATGATGTCGGAGAATTTATGATTTTCGATAACCATTAACCTTTCATAGTATTTTTGATCCTGGGCCCGGACAAAGAACTTGTTCATCTGCTCTTCTTCCAATGCCGGCCTTACGTTCGCAGCTTCCGATCTCCAACGAGTAGCATACTCTCGAAAAGTCTCTGTTGGCTTCTTTTTGAGATTCTGGATATAGAAGACATCTGGTGCATTTTCCTTATTAAACCTGAACCGATCCATGAAATCCGATGCCATGCTTACCCAGCTAACCCACTTCTTTGGATTTTGACTGATATACCAAGATAGGGCATCTCCAGTGAGGCTTCTCATGAATAATTTCATGCGAATCCTTTTATCCTTTCCAACTCCTACGAGCTTGTCACAGTATGTCCTTAGATGCACCTTTGGGTCACCTGTTCCATCAAACATCTCGAACTTGGGAGGTTTGTAACCCTTTGGCAGTTCTACGTCCGACTGAATACACAGATCTTCATAGTTCAAACCCTCAATGCCTTTACTCCCTTCGACGCCTTGGACTCGACTTGTGAGCTTCTTAAGTTCCTATGCCATATTCTTGATGAGCAGGTCCTTCTCGGCAGATTCTAGTGTGTATGAGGTTTGTTGCGTAGGGTGAGGTAGAGTTTCTACGTATATGGGGTTGTTTTGATAGATACCGGGGATTTGGGTATAGTGGTGATCATTGGTTGAGTTCTATGGATTGTGGGTTGGTTGTGATGTATTTTGAGGGGTATGGTAGGTGGTAGTTTGTGGATATTGGGTTGGATGATGTTGGTGCTGAAGAGGAGTTGGTACTGGTGGATGATTATGATTTTGGGGAGGTGTTGCATATTGATGAGGTGCGGGAGGATTTTGTGGATGTTGGTTTGGTGTACTTTGACGAGGTGCTGGGTTTTGGGTGTTCTGTTGGTTGATATCTGGGACGTTTAAGGTGAGGGAGAGGTTTTCCAAGTTGCGAACCTGCTCAAGTTCCCCTTGTAACTACAATATTTTCTGCTCCAACCATAGAACCAAGTCATTCTGTGCCAGAGTACTCCGACCATCTGAAGTTTCAACATTTTCTGCATGCATAGCGTTGTATCTACTGAAACCGCTCATGTCATCCATCTTAGCTTTTCTGTCATGCCCCGAACCTGGGGGGCGAGACCGGCACCCGGTGCCTCACCTATCCTTGCGAACCAACTTGCGACTAAGGGACTCAACATGTAATGTCATACTTTGGCCATGGGCCACATTTCAAGACAAATGCGAAGGCTGACTAAATATCAATATAATGCTGGCCGACAAGGCCGTCATAAGTACTACAGCTGACAAACAAAAAAAATATACATACAAGGCCTACAAGCCAAACATACTGGACTAACTGACAGGATATGTCTACAAGCCTCTACTGATAGGTATATTGTGATCGGAACAGGGCCCCGACCTACTCATAACATATATACATATATATACAAGATGTACATAAAGCTCTAGACCCAACAACTTTGAATGGAATGGAGCTTATCAATTAAGCTTAACTCGGCCCCCAGAAAAAGGACGTCAGTACGAAATAATGTACCAAGTATGTAAGGCAATATACTTAAAGCTGAAACTGAACTGATAATTTAATAACTGAAAGAAACTGGAAGTTAACGATAATCGGAAGATATGCTTACCTGCTGATAATGATCCCACTCTCTCAATATAGTAAGTAAAATAGCTGGCCGGCCTTATATATATATATATATATATATATAAATCCTCTACCGTAGTAGGCTCGCTTATAGGCGCTCGGCCATACTAGGCTCTGTATCTCGGCCAACTGGGCTTGCCTATTGATTATAGCTCGATGGTAATGAAAATACTTTAATACTGTATACATAGACTCTCTTCTCTCTTGACTGGAAGGAGGAAATACTCAATTGAATATTGTACTTACAAGACTAGGAAAATATACGTAAATTGGACATGAATTGTTTTCTTTATACCTCGTTATCAAACTTGTGTAATTATGAGATCATGCAAAATGAAGGAAGATCTTAGCCTTTACATACATGGAGTAGGGAAAAATCTGTATGATATTCTAGGAAAAGGTTGCACCGTACTTCCTTAGAATTGCAAAATCTCACGTTGCTAAGGTGCTAGGAAATCTCGTTGGAATTTTGGTTGTTAACGTTGGAATTCTTGTATATGTTATGAATTCTTCTTTGTTTTGTAACATTTTCTATAAGAAATCATTATCAGATTAATACTTGAATATCTAATGTCCAAAGAAGCCAAAATTCCCATTTCTTTAAGTTTATACACGTAGAAGGATTTAGTGTTTATGTTTACCATGAAAATGGTAATTACAATTAAATTTGATTTTGTGGTTCTAAAAATATGTGATTTATTTTTATACTAGTTGTTAGGCAATATATTCTAAATATAAGTAAATAAAGTGTGATAATAACAAAGGAAAGTAGAGATATGCAGATCGAGCTATTGAGAGAAAGGGTCTCGAGCTGGTCGAAACAGGGCCTCGAGGTCGAGCTTGAGTGCTTGACAGAGGGCGGTCGATGAAGATATAAAAGTATTGAGGGCCTCGAAGATGGACTCTTTGTGATCAACAATGAGTAATAAATGAAGAACAATCAATGAACACAATGGAACAATTGTAAAGAGTGTTTGAGTTAGAGAGCAGAGAATGTTCTTGTTCTTCTATTCAATATCCTGTCTGTTACAAAATGACAAGGGTCCTCTTTATATAGGAGGAGGAATCCCAACATGGTATATGTATAATTATTACAATGAAATACAGTTGGTACAACTATTTAATGGTCCGGTACGAACTTGTACTATCCTTGCAGGCGTTGTCAGCTATAACCACGTGCCCTTGGGAATTTCTCGCCTTCTCATGACGGTCTTCGATCTTTACCCTGCCTCGAGGTATATTGATCCCTCGGAATACTTCCTCGAGGAATGCACCTCGGGGTTGAACTTCAGATTCTGCTTTGATACAGTCGAGGTCGAGGCTCGGAACGCTATAGAAGCCTTAAAATCGGCCTTCCCCAATTTTACCATAAACAGATAGTCCCCGCGTTTCTTGGAATGAAAAGACAAGAAACGATTTGAATTCACCAACTTTTCAATTCCTCCATCATTCTATCAGTCATGTCATGTAAGTGACGGATGCGATAGGAGAGATGCCCAAAAGCCATATTCACACAGTTCTTGAAAAGACTCGAATTGATTACGGCGGTTGGCTATCTTTTGGCTTTCCCCAACGCGCACGGTTGGCCCCTATAAGTACTCCTTATTCTTCCCCTTATCTTTCATTACTTCTTCTAACCTTTAAAAAGAGCTCTCATTATTTCTTTCTTGTATCCTTTTCTCAATCAGCTTTCTTTCGTTTCCTTTGAAATCTTTTAGCAAGAATGATGAAGGCCTCCAAAACTATTCCCCGAGATGATAAAGCTTCCTCATCTTCACGTTCCTCTAAGGGTAAGGCAACAGTACCCCAAGTCTTGAGGAATTCATCCCCGGGCCCTGCGAAACAACCTCTGATTTTAAGTTCAACAAACCTTCTTCGAAGCTGGGACGGTGTGAACCCATGTCCCGATATATTAGCCTAATAACAAACATCGAGAAGGTGAAGGCCGACTGCTGCTAGGGAGATGCGGTGCAAGTGGAGATTCCCTCTCGGGAGGAAGACATAACAACCCATAAAGACGGCTTCCTTAGTGTATACACCTATCCATTACCCTAGGCCCAGTAGAGCCGTCCTCGCTGCCGATAGACCCCGTGGTTCTCGATTTCTGCAGGCGATATCAAGTGACGATCGACCAGATTCATCCATCATTTTGGCGTACTGTTTACATGATTAGGCATTTTTCAAATATGGTCGAGGGGATGCCTTTTACCCTCGGCTACCTGATTAGAATGGACAGTCCCAGACTTTATCGGGGTGGCCTGATTAAGCTTCAATGTCGGGCCACGAAGGTTTTCTTTGCTTGTACTGATAAAGGCAAGGACAGAGGGTGGATGAGCCGCTTTGTTCCAGTTAGGACCTCGGATTTGATTCCAGTCGAAAGGACGCCATTCCCTGAGGAATGGAATATGAATCGTAAGTTAATACTTTAATTGAGATTTTTCCATTTTCCTTCGTACCAACTTCCCCTTGAACTACCTCCCTTTGATGATGTGAACTACCTCCCTTTGATGATGCAGCTGTTGCATGGTATACCGATGCGGTTAAGGATCTCTCGGGCTGGGTTCGCCAGCTCGATTCGACCTGCCCGTATGCTGAGCGCGTATGGCGCGACCTGGCTAGGGGCCGATGGGAAGCTAAAAATCATGGTGGGCCTTCCCTCTTGCAATATCTGAGTTCTTTAAAATAGATGTACCCTGAATATATTCTAACTTCTCGTGTTTATGTTCTATGCTTATGCAGGCCTAGGGGAGGCCTCTTTGATGAGATAAGCACCGCATGGGGAAGCCGATATCCCAAAACCAAATGAGGAGAAGAAGAGAAAGAGGAAATCACTGACTGAGTCCTTGAAGCCAAAGAGGGCTAGAGTGCAAAAGTCTAAGGCTGACTCCGCGGCCTTAATCGAGAAAAATGATTCCCCAATAACGCCCGGGGGAAGTGAAAGCGTAACTGCTTCGCCTTTTGCTGAGCCAATGACTGTTGAGCTGAGGGCTTCTAAACCAGAAGTCAATAATGCGATCCCACCTCAGGCCGAAGAGGTTTTCGAGGGTAGGTCGGATGATGTCCCTGAGCCGGTTGATAGCGAAAATATTCCCCGAACCGAAGGGCACTCGGTAGATGAGTTACGGGAGCCCAGTTGTGAGCCGAAGGTCCCGATCGATCTAGCCAAGGTTATAGGTTATTCTCCACCGGTTCCAACATTTTCCCCGAGGGAGATACGGGATGCCCATAATATAGAATCTTCCGACGCGGGGCGCCTCTCGGAGGGAAGGATGTAATTGAAGGGCTCTTTACTATGGCCGAGAAGAATCCCGAAATTAACGCCTCGCTCATTTTCGAGGAAGCCAAGAGGCTCTGCGAACAGGTAATTTTTTCGTTGATTGCTTCGAGCTTTGATCATTATTTCTATGACTCTCCTTCCTTTATGCTTTCAGGCGAAAGTGCTTTATAATCGGGCCACTACCAAGTTTCAGAATGAGTTGACCCATTACGAGGGGGAGTGTAGGATGTTTTCATCGGAGGCGGACGTGCTCAGGGCTCTATTTTCCAAAAAGGAGGAAGAAATGCTTAACCTCCGAGCTCGTTTAGAAATGGTATTTTTGGAACGGAGCGATCTTTATGAGCAGATAACATAGTCTTCATATGTTTTATTTTTGCTCTTGCCCGATCTCAGCACTTAACACTTTCAGGCTGATCTTTGCAGCTTAAGGAGAAAGATGCCATGATGCGGGAAGGGTTCAAAGCCAGGGATGCTGAGATTCTTAGACTTAAGCAGTGTGTGAACAAGATAACCTCTGAGAGGGATACCCTCCAAGGGAAGTTACCCTCGATTGAGCATCGTCTTTGGGATGCAAGGGCGGAGAGTAGTAAGTATAAGGACCTCTATGCTGAATCGGTCACCGCGTTATCTTCAATTAAGGCTGAAGCCGATGTGCTCATATCCTCGTAGAAAGATGATGTTGCTGCTGCAAATACCCAGGCCAGGAAAGCATCTGAGGAGGCCAAGCTTGAGCTTGCCCCAGCCCTGGAGCAAGCCCGATTAAGATCTCGGAGGCAGGCTCTCGAGGATATACATACAAAGGCCCTCGATTTTTCTATTGAGATCGAGAGGGGGAAGACTCTAGAAGAGGAATCGGCGCCCCTGCTTGCTTCCGAAGATGATTTGAGCAGTGGCTCAGAAGATGATGAAGATGAAGGCAAATTCCCCGAGGGGGAAGAAGCCGTTGAAGACCTGGGGGCCGAGGGCCAAGCCGCTGAAGGCATAACCTCCGAGGGAGCCGTTGAAGGTACACCCCGACAGTAGATTAGGTTTTCATTTGTTCTTTTTCCCTGTGTAAGGACTCTGACTTTGACCTTTGTAAACATGCTTTGTGAACCTTTATCATGTATAAATGGATTTTTGTTACTCCTTGTTTTTTCCTTGTTTCTTGGGATAGACTTTGATGCATGTCAATAATTAGCACGATGAATTGGACTTCGAGGTAAAAATACTTAGGTTTATAAATTGTCCTTGAGGCTTTTTAGGTTGGCCCATAGGCTCTTATGCATTGGCCCTTAGGCGCTTTAGTTAACCGTTTAGGGCTCAGTCCTCGAGTCGGGTTTCAACACGCGCTCATCGACCCTTAGGTTTTTAAAATCGGCCTTGAGATTCTTTAGGCTGGCGCTTAGGCTCTTACGCATTGGGTCGGTACGATCTTTAATATGGCTGGCGCTTAGGCTCTTACGCATTGGGTCAGTACGACCTTTAGTGTGGCTGGCACTTAGGCTCTTACGCATTGGGTCGGTACGACCTTTAGTGTGGCTGTAGTTTCCCTTCATTAAAGACTTTTGTGTTCGTTCGACTCTTCGACGGCTCGAAAGAACCTCTATTATGAGCCGTTATGTGACGATAAATGAGCACCTCAGAAGGTTTCACTCGATGACTGAATTTTTGAAGCCTTTTCATTGTCGGAGCTGATATGATCGAAGCTCTTTTGCTTATGTCGAGGGTAGCCTGATTAACCAGTTCTTTTCAAAGTATTTTCGAAGTAATTGGAGGCCTGTGATCTTATGGCGACGGTCGGAAGTCTCTGAGTCGCGTTGGTTTGGCCAGAGCCTTATGACCGTGGTCATTGTATTTGGCCGTAGCCTTTTAGTCCCCGAGTGAGATAGCCTCGGCGTCTATATCGAGGGTATGACTTTTTAAGGGTCTTACAAGTTCGAATATATAGCCTTGGCTTTGACATCGGGATTATGCCTTTTTAAGGTCTTACAAATTTGTAAATTCCTTGCTTGAGGTATTACAGGTTTTGTACATGCCTTGTTTGAGGTCTTACAAGTTTGATATTGCCTTATTGAGGGCTTATGAGCTCGAATTTTCCGGCACTGAGGTCATATGGCTTCGAGTTTTTGACGGCTCGATGGGGTGACTGTCGATTATAGTCCCCGGGACATCGAAAGTTTTTGGCTTTGGAGCCGTTTCTTGTGAAAATAGCAAACTTTTTGATGTTTCCTCATTGTGGTCTTATAAACTTGTTGTTGCCTCATGGAGGTCTTACATTGTTTATATTTCCTCGTGGAGGGCTTACATTGTTGATATTGCCTCGTGGAGGGCTTACATTGTTGATATTGCCTCATGGAGGGATTACATTGGTGTCTCATGGAGGGATTATGAGCTCGAAGTTGCCTGATTGAGGTCTTACGGTTTCAAGTTTGATGGCTCGATGGGGTGACTGTCAATGACAGTCCCCGGGACATCGAAAGTTTTTGGCTTTGGAGCCGTTCCTTGTGAAAATAGAAAACTTTTTGATGTTGCCTCATTGAGGTCTTATAAAATTGATGTTGCCCCATGGAGGTCTTACATATTTGATATCGCCTTATTGAGGGCTTATGAATTTGAACATGCCCCGTTGAGGTCTTATGGATTTGACATTGCCTCGTTGAGGGCTTGCAAGTTTGAGCATGCCTTGTTGAGGTCTTACATATGCGATATTGCCTCATTGAGGGCTTATGAGCTCGAAGTTGCCGGCCCTGAGGTCTTACGTCTTCGAGTTTTTGATGTCAGTCCCCGAGTGTTCGGGAAATTTCTGGCCCTGGGGCTATTTCTTGTGAGAATAGTGAATTTCTTTGGAGCATGAGGTGTTTTGTCGATAAAAGATTCTCCTTCGATTACTTAGTACAAGTATACATGTTTTCGCCATCGAGGGTTCGATTATTCTATGCGGACAAGGTTCATTCGACCGTTTGGTCAGATACATCATTCTCCCGTCAGACACTTTTCAACATATTTCAATTTCTTCGAGCAGGTGATCTTCTGGGGGGATGCCCCCCAGTATTTGAGGTTGATTGAAGAGAAGCCTTGAATACTTTTTGAGTTCTCCTTAGGTAGCATATATATGTTGCCTCGTTAAAAACCTTGTCGGTAAAACCCTTAGACTTAATAGCGTTTGAGCATTGATATGTTCCAATTGTTTGGAAGTTGCCTTCCATGGTGCCGAGTTTGTAGGACACTTTGCCGATTACTCCAAGGACGCGGTACGGTACTTTCCAGCTCGAGCCTAGTTGCCCTTCATTAGGGTTTCGAGTGTTTTGGGTTTTCCTTAGGACTAAGCTCCCGACTTCAAAATGTCGGAGGTTTTTTCTCCTGTTATAGTATCTTTTGATTCTTGTTTTTGGGCGGCCATCCGGACCAGTGAACTTCTCGCTTTTCATCTAATAGTTCGAGGACTGTAGTCATGTCGTCATTGTTTGAGTCCTTTATGGCATGTCAGAATCTGGCGCTTGGCTCTCCGACCTCGACCGGTATCAAAGCCTCAGACCCGTATACCAAAGAGAACAGAGTCTCTCCTGTGCTCGATTTAGAGGTTGTCCGATATGCCTATAGAACCTCGGGCAACATTTCTCTCCATTTTCCTTTCGCATTTTCTAACTTCTTTTTTATGTTTTGAATGATGGTCTTGTTTGTGGACTCGGTATTACCATTTGCACATCGATGGTAGGGCTTTGATAGGATTCTTTTGATTTTGTGATCCTCGAGAAACTTTGTTACTTTGCCTCCGATGAACTACTTCCCGTTATCACACGTTATCTCGGAGGGGATCCCGAATCGGCACATGATGTGATCCCAGATGAAGTTGATGACTTCCTTTTCTCTTATCTTCTCGTAGGCCTGTGCTTCCAACCATTTTGAGAAGTAGTCAGTCATAAATGGAATAAATCTAGATTTACCTGGCGCCGTTAGTAGGGGACCGACGATGTCCATTCCCCATTTCATAAAAGGCCATAGTGATAAGACTGAATGTAGCTGTTCACCGGGTTGGTGGATCATTGGTGCAAATCTTTGACACTTGTCGCATTTTTGGACGAATTCTTTGGTGTCCCTTTCCATGCTGTCCCAATAGTAACCTGCTCTGATCACCTTTCGAATTAAGGAATCGGCACCAGAGTGATTTTCGCAGGTGCCCTCTGTCATGCCCCGAAATCCCACCGTCGGGCCGTTATGGCGTCTAAAGTTGAACCCGCAAGACAAGCCAACGTGTGTAGCTAAACTAGCATAATAAACTCATTCTAACAGAATAAACTAAATCAGTTCGCAAATTAAACATCGGAAATAAATACGGTTTTAAGCTAAGTAAAGACAATCACAATACAACGACGCAAAATTTCCCAAAACCTAGTGTCAATAACTCACGAACTGTCTAAGAGTGTTAAATACAAGTCTGGAAGGAAATACATATCTGCCTCGGAAACTAAAGGAAAAACAAGACAAAATTGAAGACAAAAAGGGATGGAAGAGACGCCAAGGCCCACGAACGCCAGAGGGTATACCTCGAAGCCTCTATAATGAGCTGGAAGACACTCCCACTAATGATGTCCTCCGGGTCCGGCTGCGTAATCTGCACAACATAAAGAAGTGCAGGTTTAGCATCAGTACAACCGACCCCATGTATTGAGTAAGTGCCTAACCTAACCTCGGCGAAGTAGTGACGAGGCTAGAACCAGACTACCAAATAAACCTATGCAGTTCAATTAAACATATATACATATATACAACGGATAAGAAATATGGGGAGAAAGCAATTAATAAAGGAAGGGGAACATGCTGTGGGGAGATAACAGTTTCATATAA
This sequence comes from Nicotiana knightiana, assembly GCA_005239525.1. Lineage (NCBI taxonomy): Eukaryota > Viridiplantae > Streptophyta > Magnoliopsida > Solanales > Solanaceae > Nicotiana > Nicotiana knightiana. The sequence continues at coordinate 97,876 of ML382004.1, forward strand.
GAAATCTCAATAAGGAAAGGAACAACAAGCCAGCATATCAACAAGGACAAGAAATCACAAACTTGCACGGCATCACCCTTCGTGCTTTTACTCTCGTCCTCACTATGCGATGTATAATGTAATCAATGTAAATCATGGAACTACATCACCCTTCGTGCTTTTACTCTCGTCCTCACTATGCAGTGTATAATGTAATCAATGTAAATCATGGCACGACATCACCCTTCGTGCTTTTACTCTCTTTCCTCATAGTATAATCAATGAATATGGTACAAAATGGTACATCGTACGGCACAGAATCACCCTTCGTGCTTTACACTCTTTCCACACAATAACAAACAATGCACGGCATCACCCTTCGTGCTTTAGCACTCTTCCTCACCCAAACAGCAATCACAAACAAGGGCAAGGGAGTAAACAGAATAAAAATAGAAATCCCGGCAAGGGAAAAATAACATAAATCTCAACATCCCAGCAAGGGAGACAATATCAAACAATGCACGACATCACCCTTCGTGCTTTACTCTCATTCTCACCAAGACAAGTTCACGACATCACCCTTCGTGCTTTAACACTCTTCCTCACCCAAACAACAATCACAAACAAGGAAAGGAAGTAAACAAAATAGATATAGGAATCCCGGCAAGGGAACAATAATTAAACAATTAAATCTCGGCAAGGGTAATCATCAATTACATAATTAAATCCCGGCAAGGGAACATCAACTGCCCAATTAAATCCCGGCAAGGGTATATTTCAATAACTCTTTCTCTTTCTTTCACTTTCATTTCCATGATTTATTCTATCACTTGAGCCACTGCTCCAAAGGATGTAATGTCTCATATTTCTTCATTATTCATTTTACAATTTGAGCCAATGCTCCAAAGACGTAATATCTCATATTTCTTCATTTTTCGTTACACAATTTGAGTCAATGCTCCAACAGAGTTTACAGAATACCATTCCCTTCACATATTCTTCACAACATATAGAAATCATCAACTACGCATGGACATTACCACAAAATCAGTATATTGACAATATAAGGACTCACGGTCATGCTAAACACCAATGTATAGATACTCGTCACCATGCCTATACATCGTATTTTACAATTAGCAAGTAGCAAATTATACTCAACTCCTATTCCCTCAAGCTAAGGTTAGACCGAACACTTACCTCGTGTCCAAAGTATGGAAATCAACCCTCTAAAACCGCCTTTCCTTTAGAATTCAACTCCGAAATGGTATTATCTAGGCATAATCAACTCAAGCATATCAAATAGGATTCAAAAGATTCGATTACATGGCCTAATTATCCATTTCCTAGCATTCTTTCAAATTTATCAAAATTCGACCCCGGGCCAGCTTGCTCGGATTCTCGAAACTCTCGAAGGAAACACTCACCCAAGCCTAAGGATCATAAATATACGATTTTGTTTTACTTGATTTCATGGCCAATTCACAGAAAATTCTAAGGTGATCACAAGTTCTAGGTTACTACCCATTTTCTTGAACTTTTGCACTAATTTGTGTAGTTAATTAGGCTAAGATACATGCATGAAACAAATTTATGGGTGGAATTTACTTACCTCACAAGACCTGGTCGAAAGCTCTTAAAAATGGTGGAATTCGCCTAAGGAAGAAGGTGAGAAATGAGGAAAATGGGTTTAAAACCCGTACTTAAACTCACTGCCTGAACAGTGATCGCACCTGCGATGGCTGGGACCGCACCTGCGGTCTCGCGCTTGCGAGGAGAACCTCGCGCCTGCGGAATTGGGCTGGGGGGTCTGGGATCGCACCTGCGAAGGGGAGACCGCACCTGCAGTCTCGCGCCTGCGATGAAATGCTCCGCACCTGCGAAGGCTGGCCAGGCCACTGGTGCTCACACCTGCGATGTCTGGGACCGCTCTTACAGTCTCGCACCTGCGATGCTGGGCAACCGCACCTGCGGTCACACCAGAGCAGGTGCACCAGCAACTGAGTTTGCTAGTTTTTAGCCCCGTTAGGTGCCCGGAAGGAACCTGGGCCCACCTGAGCCCTAATCCAAATATACCAACGAGTCCCAAATCATAATACAGACTCGCTCGAGCCTTCGGAATACTCAAAACAATGCTAGTATTCGAAATCACACCCCCAAACCTCAAGAACCAAACTTAGGAATTTTAAGTTTTCTAACATTGCTAACAACGTGCCGAACTGGCCTGAACATCTCAAAACGATACCAAATTTCACAGATTACTCATACAACCTCCTACGAACTTTCCCGTGTGATCAAATCGCCAAAACAACATCATACACATAGAATTAAACCTCAATATCCATGAATGCTATCAAATTTCATACAAACATCAAATTTCCCATTTTAAGTCCGAAACACGTTAAACGAAATCCGATTTCAACCAAGCATTACAGAAAGTGCTTAAACCATATATAAGACCTGTACCGGGCGTCGGAACCAAAATACGGGCCCGATACCATTACTTTCTAATCAGATTTCATTTTCAACTTCCTTAAATATTTTCAGAAAACAATTTTACTCAAAAATTCATTTCTGGGGCTTGGGACCTCGGAATTCGATTTCGGGCATACGCCCAAGTCCCATATTTTCCTACGGACCCTCCGGGACTGTCAAATCACTGGTCCATGTCCGTTTACCCAAAATGTTGACCGAAGTCAAATTTATTCATTTTAATATCAAATCTTAGCATTTTTCATAGAATTTCATATTTAAGCTGTCCGGCTACGCGCCCGGACTGCACATGGAAATCGAGGCAAATACAAATGAGGTTTTCAAGGCCTCAGAAGTACGGGATGGGTAATAACATAAGTGATGACCCTTTGGGTCGTCACATCCTCTTGGATTTCTTGGAGCACGTAATCAGTGTCTCCTAGTCCTAAGCATACTGCTAGGGGCCCATCGAAGGTTCTTCTGTATACAGTTCCATTCTCGTCGAGTGAAAATCGAGATGCTTTGGTCCGAAGGGCCCTTGATTATTTTGGGTCTGTGGGTAGCTTCCCACTTCCCAAATAATCGATGTACTTATTTCTCCAATACCATGTTAGGCTGGTGGAGTTGATTTCGGCATGGCCTTCTTTAATCACTAATTTTGGATAGCTGAACAACAGCCCTGGGGAGTATGTCATCTTCCTCGACGGATGATCTCAGGTTTGTGAGTGCATCGGCCTCGCTGTTTTGCTCTCGAGGTATGTGGACCAAAGTCCATTCTTTGAAGTGATGCAAAGTGACTTGAAGTTTGTCCAGGTATCGTTGCATCCTGTCCTCCCGAACCTCGAAGCTCCCATTTGCCTGATTTACTACCAGAAGGGAATCACATTTTGCTTCGATGACTTCCACTCCTAGGCCTTTGGCCAATTCGATACCTGCAATCATAGCCTCATACTCGGCTTCGTTGTTAGTCAACTTTGCAGTTTTTATAGATTGTCTAATCATGCCACTTGTAGGTGGCTTCAGAACTATGCCGAGCCCATATCCTTTCACGTTCGAGGCACCATCGGTGAATAAGGTCCATACCCCTGATGATATGCCCGTTTTTAGTAGAAGCTCTTTTTCTACCTCGGGCATAAGAGCGGGCGTAAAGTCAGTCAAAATTTGGGACTTGATAGCCGTTCGGTGGCCCATTTGGCTAGTCGGCCTGATAATTCGGGTTTATGCAATATATTTCGAAGAGGATATGTTGTTAAAACACATATACGGTGACATTGAAAATAAGGCTTCAATTTTTGAGATGCACTCATTAATGCAAGAGCTAATTTTTCTAAGTACGGATACCTGGTTTCAGCATCTCCCAGGGTTCAACTCACATAGTAGACAGGGAATTGCGTACCTTGCTCATCTCAAACCAACACGCCACTTACCGCTACCTCGGACTGCTAAGTAGTAGTATAGAATTTCGTCCTCCTTCGGGGTGTGGAGCAAAGACGGGCTTGAGAGATACCGCTTTAACCCCTCCAAGGCGTGCTGGCATTCCGGAGTCCACTCAAAGTTGTTTTTCTTTTTGAGTAGGGAGAAAAAGTGATGTCTCCGATCTGATGACCTCAAGATGAATCGGCCTAGCGCCGTTATTCATCCGGTCAGCCGCTGTACGGCCTTCACATTGTTCACCACCGTGATTTCTTTGATGGCCTTGATTTTGTCGGGGTTGATTTCAATCCCCCTGTTTGATACCATGAAGCCTAAAAATTTACCCGAACCTACGCCGAAGGCGCGTTTCTTGGGGTTGAGCTTCATGTTGTAGCTTCTAAGGATGTCGAATGTTTCCTGTAAATGAGAAATGATCCTCTACGTGCAAGGACTTAACTAGCATGTCATCAATGTAAACTTCCATGGATTTGCCTATTTGATGTTTGAACATCTTATTAACTAAGTGTTGGTATGTGGACCCTGCATTTTTAGCCCGAAGGGAATTACATTGTAGCAGTATGTGCCATACTTCGTGATGAACAAAGTTTTTTCCCTATCCTCGGGGTTCATTTGAATTTGATTATACCCGGAGTAGGCGTCGAGAAAGGTAAGGATCTCGTGGACAGCCTTAGCATCAATCAAGCGATCGATGTTGGGCAACGGGAATGAATCTTTAGGGCATGCTTTATATAAGTCTTTATAATCTATGCACATTCTTAATTTGTTCCCCCTTTTGGGAACTACTACTACATTGGCCAACTATTCGGGATATTTCACTTCCCTGATGGACCCTATTTTGAGGAGTTCTGTTACCTCGTCTTTGACGAATGCATGTTTTACCTCTAACTGGGGCCTCCTTTTTTGCTTCACCGGTTTGAACCTGGGGTCGACGCTTAGCCGATGGGTGGCTATCTTCGGTGGGATCCCTTTCATGTCTAAGTGGGACCAAGCAAAGCAATCAATGTTGTTAATAAGAAATTGAGTGAGTTTTTTCCTGAGTTCGGGAGTTAATCCCGTTCCCAAGTATACCTTTCGGTCTGGGAGATGTTCCATCAAAACAGCTTGCTCCAGTTCTTCGACCATTTATTTTGTTGCGTCCGATTCTTCGGGGGCAACGGAGGTTCGAGGAGTGAGGAAGTCTTCATCATCATCCTTGGGGACCTATTTTTCTTCTGACCCCTCCGAGGTGGAGGATATGGGTGCCGGTGCCATGTCGTGTACTGTGAACATCTCCTTTGCCGCATGCTGCTCTCCATATACCATTTTTACATCGTCTTTTGTGGGGAAATTCATCATTTGATGAAGAGTTTATGGTACTGCCCTTATGTTATGTATCCATGGCCTTCCAAGCAAGGAATTGTATCTTATGTCACCTTCGATGACATGGAACTTGGTATTCCGAAATGTACCGGATACGTCGACCGGGAGGATGATTTCCCACTTCACTGTCTCGCTTGCCATGTTGAATCCATTGAGGACTCGAGAGGTGGGTATGATTTGATCGAGCAGTTCGAGCTGCAGCACCACCTTCGACCTGATTATGTTGCCCGAGCTACCTGGGTCCACGAGCACACGTTTAATTTGAATGTTATTCAAGAGAAAGGAAATTACCAATGCATCATTATATGGTTGAGAAAAAGTCCTGAAGTCTTCGCCACTGAATGCAAGAGTGTCCTCGAGTACATAGTTCCGGGTTTTCTTTTCTGTTGTGATGGATATTTTTTTTCGCTTGACAATGGGTCCCTGAGGGACGTCTACTCCTCCAATAATCATGTGGATGACGTGCTGTGGTTCTTCTGTTTCATTTTTCCTATTCGCCTCTCTTTCCCGAAATTGGTTTTTAGCTCGGTCGCTGAGGAACACTCGAAGGTGCCCTTTGCTAATGAGTCGGGCTACTTCTTCTCGGAGCTGTCTGCAATCCTCGGTCCCATGACCGTGAGTGCTGTGATATTCGCATATCAAGTTAGTGTTCCTTTGCGAAGGATCTGATAGCATGGGCTTCGGCCACCTGGTATCTTTGATCTTACATACGGCTGATACGATGTCTGAAACATTATTATTGAAGTTGTACTCAGATATCCGGGGTGCCTCTAACGGCCCTGTATGCCTGTCGAACCCGACTTTGTTCACGAGTCCCCGAGGATTCTAGCCCCAATCCATCCTTCGATCACTCCGAGCTATACTGCGCCTCGGGATATTTCTCCAATTTTCTATATACGGTTGATACCTTTCTTTGTTTGGCCTTTCTTGTGTCTGTTCGACTCGAGGAGCCGTTTCCGGTGGTGCTGTACTTGGAGTTTTTTGATGGCTTTGTAGCTGAGCAATAGCCACTTGTTGTGCTTGCAACATCTCAAAAATGACATGAAGGCTAACTTCTCTTTACCTTTGAGCAGGGGCTCTCTGTGCTTCATGTTGGTCTCCTTCGCGCACACTTCCATCTGTATGAGAGCTTACATCGACATGTTGAGCGTTGCGTGAGACTTTATCAACGGGGATTTGTACTGATGCCCCTTCAGGGTTTTGCGGTGGTACACCAGCGCCTGAAGCAGCTGCACCGTTCTCTCCATGATCCTCAGGACCGTTGTTTTCATGTGCAGTCACTGAGTTAGACATTTTCTGACCTGAACTTGAAGATTCTTGGACAAGAAAAAGTGTAAAGATTAACTTGTGTTTTTAGAAAACCAGCACTAAAACAATCACTATTATTTTTAGCCCTACGGTGGGCACCAAACTGTTTACCATGAAAATGGTATTTACAAATAAATTTGATTTTGTGGTTCTAAAAATATGTGATTTATTTTAATACTAGTTGTTAGGAAATAGATGCTACTAACAAATGAAAGTAGAGATATGCATACCGAGCTATTGAGAGACAGGGTCTCGAGTTGGCCGAAACAGGACCTCAAGGTCGAGCTCGAGTGCTTGACAGAGGGCGGTCAATGAAGATATAACAGTATTGAGGGCCTCGAAGATGGACTCTTTATGATCAATAATGAGCAATAAGTTAAGAACAATCAATGAACACAATAAATAGAAAGCAATAAATCAATGGAACAATTGTAGAGAGTGTTTGAGTTAGAGAGCAGAGAATGTTCTTATTCTTGTATTCAATATCATGTCTGTTACAAAATGACAAGGGTCCCCTTTATATAGGAGGGGGAATCCCAACATGGTACATGTATAATTATTACAACGAAACATAGCTGGTACAACTATTTAATGGTCCAGTACGGACTTGTACTATCCTTGCAGGCGTTGTCAGCTATAACCACGTGCCTTTGGGAATTTCCTGCCTTCTCATGACGGTCTTCGATCTTTACCCTGACTCGAGGTATATCAATCCCTCGGAATACTTCCTCGAGTAATTCACCTCGAGGTTGAACTTCGGATTCTACTCTGATACAATCGAGGTCGAGACTCAGAACGCTGTAGAAGCCTTAAAATCGGCCTTCCCCGGTTTTACCGTATACAGTTTAGTATGTGACACTTTATCTTGACACCTTTATTTGTGAATAATGACTCATTTAATTGATCCACCTTTCTGCCACGTTTTGGCATTTAAGCTTATCCATAATTCTAGTAAATTATCCTCTAATCTCCTGATTAACTTGTTAATCTCCCACTAACCAATAATTAACCAATTACCCACATACTTAAGATTTACCCAATATTACTTAGAATACTACTCACTTTTAACACATTTCATGCACTTTATTATTATGGTCATGTGATACCTTGTATGACACTAGTCCATAAATATCGGGCATTTATAGTTTGGACCGGATTTTATCTCAAAATGCTAAACTTCGACGAAATTCATTTTTATCGATTTTCTTACCCTCTCATCTTCACGAATTTACTTATCACTTGCTTGAAATAGAATAATACTTATAATCTCATTCCTAAACTTACGTCAATTAACTTTTGACGAAACTTTAACGTACGAAAATGCGGGATGTGACATCTCATTTTTCGAGCTTCCATCAATTTATTTATGGCGTACTTCCACATATGAAAACATGGGGTGTAACATCATTCCCCCTTCAGAACATTCGTCCTCAAATGTTGACTGATGCCCTTATCATTCTCATAATCCATGGCTCTTGTGACTACTTTGATACCCCTCTTGCCATCTAGGCAACTGTTATGTGAATGAATCCCAAAGGCCAGGGCATTTCCCCCTTTAGGCCTCTTTCTCGGACCACAACTTGTTGTTGGAATTCTTCCAATCTTGTAATTATTGCTACCTTTTATCATGTAGCCTGTACGACTCTGACTTTGTAAGTGCGCCTATGCGACTCTTCTTTCTTTTTTCCTCCAGCTTTTAGCCAATCTCTAGGCCTTACTTTGTAACCATGTACAGAGCTTCATAAGATGTCCCTCTGGGCATCTATAGGTATACTGAAGTTCTTCACTCGGTACTTTATCGATCTTACGAATATTACTATATGTTATTTCATAGGCCCGATTATCTATCCGCGTGACTTTACTGCATCTAAGTAGGTCATAAAATACCATAACTCTTACCTCGATTTATCATTACTGAGGTTTGCTACCAAACTCCAGGTTACGTTCGTTGCTTATCCCATATGTATAAATTTATGTCCTTTAATGCTTCCTCATTATTGTTCAGCTTAAGAATGACGACCTTATCTCACCTCGTACTTTGTGACTTTTGTCCATCCATTGTTGATTTACCTTAATGTTGATCTATCACCTACCGCTGATAACTTGATCTGTTATGTAATATTGTCGCTGGGGCTCATGTCTCATAGAGGACATCTGGAGTAATTAGATTGATCCCACTAGGGGCGATACCATACTTCCATAATCGTATACTATATCATCCCAATATGACTCACCTTACATGGGTATTTTAATCACGTATAATTCATGAAATCCTCTTCAAGTCATTACTCAATCAAAGGCCCAAACATCATCCTTTATCTTCTCACAATCACACCCTCATTCCACTACCAGGGCAGTATTCCATTTCTTCTAAATGCTATTAGTCTTATATTCCTTTGAGTTCATTCAGGCTATACTGAACTTTATATAACTTAGAGAAACTATTAGCTCTCATGTTTTCATGGGCTTAATCCCAAGGACTTATCCATTCTCGTCATCTTCTCATTCACCCTTTCTCATCCTTACTCTTGTCATAAAACCTTGTCCTCTACTATACTTTGGCTTACGAACTATATGTATCTATTTGAACTATTCGCAACCTTCCTTCAACTTGCTTGCACCATATATTTCCTTATGTTATTCTGGAACATCAAGCGAGACATCACATCGTCTCTAACTCTTCTTTACTCTCTTGGCTGGATCTTTCGGTACCTCGAAACCATAGGTTGGAAGATATGCTGCTGACGATGCCGCTATTATTTCTGGATACTGAATCCCCGCGCTTCTAGCCTTTTATCCGAAGTATGGTCTATTCCCAACATTCTACATCTGAATATCTCGTACGATGTTCACTTTTACCTTACTTACCTTAGGTCATGAAGGAGATAAAAGAGGTGATGCAAAATTTTAAGTTCTTATTGTAATACTTGCACCTCTGGTGTATACACAATCCGATGAGAGCTTCACACTGACTTCTTATAAGGCTGGTACTTTTCTAACTATCTTTATCGTAGAACCGTAATAGAATATAGCTACTGTACTATCTCTCTTGCACCTATGATATTTATAGTGATTCTGCAATGTCCTCAGTCATGATTTCTATAATTTTCTAGGTCCAATAATCAGACTCCTAATTTACTTTGTTGATGTAACTCTTTAGTTTCCTCTTCCCTTTGATCAGCCTTTATGTAGGCTTAAGCTATCTTCCGATCTGCGGCTCATGGCCTTAGTTATTGCTTTAGCCCTTCATAGACGCTATGGAATATCTAGGATACAATCTTCTAACAATTCAATCCTTTGTCTATGACCTAAACCAAATTCTTTCTTTTAACTTATACTTCGAAATCTTAAGTGCATTCATAACGTAACTAACTCAGGATTATTGGTCAAATAATTCCTTCCGTTCCTTCTCAGCTTCCTTTAAACATAGGCAATTACTTTTCCTGGTCTTTCTGCCCCCTTGTTGCATGCGTACTTAAATTATCTTAGTGCCCACACATATTGGAATTCCATAGGTGCCACTTTCTTATGGAGTACATACAACATTGTTGTGAGACTGTTGTTATAAGACCATATCCTTTTTAGGTCACTGAGCTTAGGTTGAAGCCTTCTTCCTTACTTCCCCAGTTAGTCTTTCATTTTAGTACTTAGGGAGGATCCCCTGACTCTTGTAAAGATGTGAGCTTATTACATTGTATATTCGACAGACCTTTTGATGTCCTTCCTTGCCTATAATTATCCATAATTACTTACTTCCATGCCCTTATGCTTGTAGGGTTGCTTCTGAACTGATATTTTGACTGTCTTCCCAGTGGCACTCTCTTTTATTCCCATAATACTCATACAGTACCTTTAACTACCCCATCTCCTATCTGAATATTTCTCAAGTATTACAATGACGTTACTGCGAGGATGAATTCACTATATTGAGTTTTACTATATTTATCTTGCATGATTTGCTAACTCATCTGTAACCTCCTGTTTAGCCATAACTAGGCTCTTCCTTATCAATTACTAACTGCTCGTTGGCCCATTCTCATATCAATATTTCGCGTAATCTTTCGTGGGTTATTTCCTTTGTCTTAACTTACGTCTCGCAATGGCTCCTTATCTATCAATAGTATCCCGACAGGAACCTTTACTTCATTTCCTTGACGTCGTGCTCGCATAATGCTATAGAATAGTAGCATATCTATAGGATTCAGATAAGTGAAATCTCATTCCTTTCTCATTTTCTTATCGCATTCTTCCTTTACCATTCCATAGTTATTAGAACCTCTTAATTCTGACTTAATGCCATATCACTCCATATCCCCCCTTTAGGGGAGTAATAAGATTTAGTGCTATGATAATCTATGTATAGATGTTTTACCTCTTCATCTTTGGCGTCTTTTCACATCATCGGTGACCCTTACTCGCCTTGCGGTAATTCTTATGTACCAAGGATAATGAAATTCCTTACTTACGAGGGTGGCACCTAGTGTAACTGGCACACATAGTCCCTTAAGCTTAACTTTGCTCACATTGCTTGCTTTAGGGAAGCGTCTTCTTGAATGAACTTTTTCTGAATTCTTTATGAATCTTCTTCTGTTGTCCATTCTATTATCGCCGGAATGCAATCTGAAATTCTCACGATGTCGGCCATTATCAAATCATTCAGTCCCTAATTCATGTTTGGTTTATCTTGTTCGCCAGCCCATACCGAATTCTATTATTTTGGGGTCCAATTTTTACTTCTTGTAGTTGCGTTGGAGTCACGCACTTATTTCTAGAAATAAGGATATGACCTTATGGCCTATACTCTTTTGTTGTCTTAAGGCCTGTCACCTCTTGTCTTTTTCTTCACTTGACCATAGATTCTGTAATACTGTCATCTTTTTGATCTACCGTTGTCATCCATGTATCACATCTTACTTATAGTGCCTCATTAACTCTCTTCTTATTTCTCTGCTAACATTTATATCTATCACTTTTGTGCAACTCTAACAAGACATCCTTTTACTTTTAGCTCTCCTTGCTCCATCTACTGGCTCTTCGGTTTACCTAACATTCTCTATTTACCAGGGATAGAGCCATACTAAGATAATATTTATCCCTTCCAGGATTCCAATGCCTATCTTTGTAGTACTCATATCTAGCTGTACTATTTTAGAGTGCACCATCTAGGTGTCTCACAAGGAGATCTATTAGAATATTTGCACTATCCTTCGGAAATGTCAACTAATGCAAACAATCCATTCACTATTATACTGCTTCTATTAACCCCCATAGGGCATAACTGGATCTTGATATCCCGTCCTTCTCTTATACTACTTCTGTTAACCCCCATAGGGCATAACTGGAATGGGTATGACCAATTGTACATACCTTTGTTACTATTGAAGGTAACTCAAAATGCTTATATCTCTCTGCCTGAGTTGAAAATGCCGGTAATCTTCATTAACTGGGTACCTCGTACCCTTTTTCACCTTACTTCTTTTACTTGCTGGAACTTATGTCTACTTTCCGATTCTCTTATTCTTTTTTACCGTAAAAGTGGATAGGCATTCTTGCCTTAGGGATCCTTTTCAAGAAGCTTACAAATCTTAGTATACACATGGTGTGCTGAATACCTCATATTTATCCATCATAAGCATGATGCAAAAATCAAGTTCCTCTAACTCAACTCTTCCACAGCTATATCTCTTACCAACTGTCTTGCTGGGTGTAGGAATAATCGTATTATGAATAAGGTAGAGTTTAGGAGTTTGAATTCTTACAACTGAGCTCTACCACACGATCTAGAGTAAGAAGAGAGAGTGACAGTCCTAAATGCCATGTAGCCTCCTGCTTATAAGTGTGGTGCACGACACACCCATAAACAAGAATCTACTACACACGACTTGTAGACTCCCTAGGACAGAACTGCTCTGATACCACTTCTGTCATGCCCCGAACTCGGGGGGCGAGATCGGCACCGGGTGCCTCACCTATACTTGAGAACCAACTTGCAAATAAGGGACTCTGAACATGTAATGTCATACTTTGGCCATGGGCCACATTGCAAGACAATTGCGAAGGTTGACTAAATATCAATATAATGTTGGCCAACAAGGCCGTCATAACTACTACAGCTGACAAACCAACAAAATATACATACATGGCCTACAAGCCCAACATACTGCACTAACTGACAGGATATATCTACGAGCCCCTACTGACGGGTATACTGTGATCGGAACAAGTCCCCGACCTACTCATAACATATATATATAAGATGTACATAAAGCTCTAGACCCGACAACTCTGAAGGGCATGAAGCTTACCGATTAAGCTGAACTCGGGCAACACTGAGGTCTACCCGTCTGTCTGTCTGAACTTGCACGTATGAAATGCAGCGACCCAGAAAAGGGACGTCAGTACGAAATAATGTACCGAGTATGTAAGGCAATTTACTGAAAGCTGAAACTGAGCTGATAATATAATAACTGAAAGCAACTGAAAGTCAAAGATAATCTGAAGATATGCTTACCTACTGATACTAACCCAACTCTCTTAATATAGTAAGTAAAATAGTTGTCCGACCTTATAAGGCTCGATATATATATATAACTGCTCTGCCGTAGTAGGCTCGCTCATAGGCGCTCGGCCATACTAGGCTCTGTATCTCATCCAACTGGACTCGCTCATAGGCGCTCGACCACAGTAGACTCGGTATATATCTTACCATCTGATCAGAGGTTGCCCAATAGGGGCCTGCCCATCAATTATGTCTCGATGGTAATGAAAATACTGTAATACTGTATATATAGATTCTCTGCTCTCTTGACTGGAAGGAGGAAATATTCAATTGAATATTGTACTTACAGGACTAGGAAAAATATGCGTAAATTCCAGGACATAAATTTTTTCTTTATACCTCGTTATCAAACTTGTGTAATTACGAGATCATGCAAAATGAAGGATGAACTTAGCCTTAACATACCTGGAGTATAGAAAAATCCGTATGATATTCTTGGAAAAGGTTGCACCGTACTCCCTTAGAATCGCAAAATCTCACGTTGCTAAGGTGCTAAGAAATCTCGGGAAAAATTTTGGTTGCTAACATTGGAATTCTTGTAGATGTTATGAATTCTTCTGTTTTGTAACCTTTTCAATAAGAAATCATTATCAGATTACTAAATAAATATCTAATGTCCAAAGAAGCCAAAATGCCCATTTCTTTAAGTCTTTACACGTAGAAAGATTTAGTATTTAGTATGTGATACTTTAGATTGCCACATTTCTTTGTGAATAATGACTCATTTAATTGATCCACCTTGCTGCCACGTTTTGGCATTTAAGCTTATCCATAATTCTAGTTAATTATCCACTAATCTCCTGATTAACTTGTTAATCTCCTACTAATCAATAATTAACCAATTACCCACATACTTAAGATTTTCTCAAAATTACTTAGAATACTACTCACTTTTAACACACTTCATGCACCTTATTATTATGGTCATGTGATACCTTGTATGAAACTAGTCCATAAATACCAGGTATTTATAGTCCAGATCAGATTTTATCTCAAAACGCCAAACTTCGACGAAATTCATTTTCATCGATTTGCTTATCCTCTCACCTTCACGAATGTACTTATCACTTCCTTGAAATAGAATAATCTTAATAATCTCAAAATAATCTCATCCCAAACTTACGTCGATTAACTTTCGACGAAACTTTAACGTACAAAAATGCGGGATGTGACATCTCATTTTCCGAACTTCCATCAAATTATTTATGGCGTACTTACACGTATGAAAAAATAGGGTGTAACATTTTACCTTGCTTTTGGGATCACGCGGAGGAGGATGAGGTGGATTACCTCTAGATCTGGGTATGCTGATGATGCCAGTATGCACGAACCAACCTTAGGGGGTCGGAATTGTTACTCCCCATAATATTACGTTGATATTACGTCCCGCAATATTATATTATGATGATGCTACGCTTCGCAATATTAAATTACGACGATGTTGCACCCTGTAGTATTGTACGTTGAATTTGTCGTAAGGTAATGGACATCAGTCCAACGAAAAGATTATTTGGAGATTATAAGGATTATGCTATTTCAAACCAGTGATGAGTAAATTCGTGAAGGTAAGATGAGAAGCAAGTCAAAGGAAATGAATCTTCGTCCAAGTTTGGCATGTTGGGGTAAAATTCGGTCTAAGCTATAATACCTATTTTTTATGGACTAGTGCCATATAATGTACCACATGACCATGATAGTAAGGTGTATTAAAAGTGAGTAGTATTTTAAGTAATTTGAGATAATTCTTAATTATGTGGATAATTAACTAATGATGGGGATAATTATGATTAATTGGATAAGGATCATGTTGGGGTTTCCACTTGGCATTAAGCTAAACCAAAGTGGCACCCATATAATGATGAGTCATAAGGACACTTAAGGCTTGCCTACACGTAAAGTGTCTTTGGATAAAGACTTTAATTTGGATTCTTTAGTAACATGATGTATGGATTTCACAATTAAGATATGGAAACTAATGTATGGAATTCACATGAATTCTTTATAGAGATTAGATGGAAAAGTAATTTTCTTCAGCAATTTATTAAGAGATACAAGGAAACATTACTGTCCAGTAAGGACATCATACAAGGTTTGATCAAATTCACCAAAATATGATGTTCTACATCTACCAAGTAGAAATCTTCAACAAGGAATTCATGCGAAGTTATATGGATTTTTTCCTACTTCGATCCTCCGTTACGTGTTTCGTCGCAAACACGTGTGTTAGAGGGATTGTCAAGAGAATCGGATCAAGTATGTTAAGGCTATCCCTTCTTTATTTTTGGCATGATCTATACGCCATGAACGAAACGAGAAAATACAAAACTTCTATAAAATACTCTATTCGTAGAAATGCTAGAGATGTGTATACTTTTATCCTTCCATGTGTCATATTACTCTATCATCTGTTCATGAGTCTCAGAAATATGTAAGTTGGTAATGTTTATTTCATGATATTAATCAGAGGCATAATGGCCTTATGACGTACCGAGAGATTTTATTGACGTATTTCATATGCATTTCATGCATCCATACATGCACATTGACCCATGACCAGGTGGCGTTATATACGCTTATAAATGTATGTATATATATGTATATGGGATATGGGAAAGGTTATGACATTATATACGCAGCACCACCTGATCAGCTGGTATACGTTGATGATTTTGCCCACAGTGGCCGAGATGATATGATGGGATGCCCTCATGGGCCTGATGATGTTATGAACACATGTACCTATGCACAACATGACATTCATACGCATATGCATGACACTACAATTATTTCATGATTTACAGAGTTATCTAGACTTACAGGTTGAGTCATTTATGCTATATTTCTTCCATGTCTGTTATGTATTTATTATGTGCCTTACATACTCAGTACATTATTTGTACTGAAGTCCATTTTGCCTGTGTTTCATGCCCGCAGGTCCCGATAGACAGGTCGAGAGTCCTCCAAGTAAGCTATCAGCTCAGCGGAAGATGTTGGTGCGCTCAATTTGCTCCGGAGTTGTTTGTTTGGTTAGTATGATTTAGACGTGTATTGTTTATTATGGCGAGACTCTGTCCCGACCTTTATGAAAGTTATGTATTCTTAGAGGCTTGTAGATAAATGTCATGTACGTAAAAGATTGTATGGCTTTGTCGGCCAATGTTTAGTATACGAGTTGTTATTTTGGTTTTATAGGCCCGTATGTCTTATGTATAAGTTGGTATTACACATTTCATTCTACTTATCCTACAACAGCCTTTCTGTCTCATTTACTTTTGAAATCATGATACGAAAAGATACGTTTTGGTACCCGGTTGAGTAAGGTACCGGGTGCCTATCACGACCTATCGATTTGGGTCGTGATAAAGTGGTATCAAAGCAGTTCTATCCTAGGGATTCTACAAGCCGTGTCTAGTAGAGTCTTGTTTATGGTGTGTCGTGCACCACACTTATAAGCATGAGGCTACAGGGCATTTAGGACTGTCACTCTTGCTTCTTACTCTAGATCGTGTGGTAGAGCTTAGTTGTAAAAACTCAATTTTCTAAACTCTATCTTATTGGTAATACAACGATGTGTATATCCAGAAAGATTGTTGGTAAGATATATAGATGTGTAAGAGTTGAGTTAGAGGAACTCGAGTTTGCATCATTCCTATGATGGATAAATGTGAGGTCTTCAGCAGAACATGTGTGTACCTTACGTGTAAGCTTTTTGATAAGGAGCCTTAAGGCAAGAATATCTATCCACCTCTATGGTGAAAAGCAATAAGAGATTCATAAGATAGATACAAGATTCAACAAGTAAAAGGAACAAGATGAGAGAGTATGAGGTACCCAGTTAATGAAGATTATCGGTATTTTCAACTCCGGCAGAAAAGTATAAGCATTGTGACTTACCTTCAACGGTGACAGATGTATGTAGAATTGGCCACACCCATCTCACTTATACCCTATTGGGTTCTAACATGTGTAGTTTAAGAAAAATACAGGATATTAGGATCCGGTTGGGGTCAGGGTAACCCAAAATGGTAAATGGATTGTTTGTGCTAGTTGACATTTCCGAAGGATATTACAAAGGTGTTAATAGATCTCTTTGTGAGGTACCCAGATGGTGCACTATAGAATATTACAATTAGATGTGGATATTAGCATGAAAAAAAAATCAGAAGATAGGCACTAGAATCCTTGAAGGGATAAATATTACCTTAGTGTGGCTCGCGTCCCTAGTAGAGCGAGGACGTTAAGAAACCCGAAGAGCCACTGAATGGGGCAAAGGGGAGCTAAAAGAAAAATAATGTCTCGAGTTTTCAGAATAAGGTGATAGGCATAAATGTTAGCAGGAAATAAGGAAAAAAATAATGAAACATTATGAGTAAGATATGATACATGGATAACAACGATAAATCAAAAGATGACAGTATTACAGAATCTATAGTCAAGGGAAGGAAGAGGCGAGAGGTGACAGGCCTTAGGACAACAAAAGAATATAGACCATACAGTCATGTCCTAATTTCGAGAAATAAGTTCACAACTCTGACGCGATTACCAAAAGAAAAAGTTAGACCCAGAGTAATAGAAACTAGTATGGATTGGTGAACAAGATAAGCTAAACATGAATTAGGGACTGCGTGATTTGATAATAGTCGGCATCATGAGAATTTCATATTTTATTTCGGCAATAATAGAATGGACAACAGAAAGGTTACATCAACGAAGTAAATCAGGAATCTGATTATTGGACCCGGAAAATTATAGAAATCGTGATTGAGCACATTATAGGGTCACTCTTAATATCAGAGGTACAAGAGGGATAGTACAACAACCATATTCTATAACCGCCCTACGATAAAGCCGATTAGAAAAGTACCAGCCTCATAATAAGTCAGTACGAAGCTCCCATCGGGTTGTGTATGCACCAGAGGTGCAAGTATTATAATAGAGCTTAAAGTTATGGACGTAAATTACACCTAGGTAGAAGGGAGGTCATGAAAGAGATAGAAGATACGATGCGAGATTTTAAGGTAAGGTAAAGGTGAACAACGTACAAGATACTCAAAGCCAGAAGATTGTGAAGAGTCCATACTTCGGATAAAAGGCTAGAAGCATAGGGATTCAGTATCTAGGAATAATAACGGCATCATAAGTAGCATATCTTCCAGCCTATGGTCTAGGTATCGGAAAGCCTGACTTAGAGAGTAAAGAAGAGTTAGAGACAATGTGGTGTCTCGCTTGATGTTCCAAAATGACATAAGGAAATCTATGATGCAAGTAAGTTGAAAGGTTTCAAGCAATATAAAAAGATATGTGTAGGTCGCAAGCTATTGTATGGTGAAGAGACAAGGTTCTAGAAGACAGGAGGATATGAGAAGGTAACGAAAATGGATAAGTCCTCAGGATTAAGCCCATGAAAACAAGAATAGCAGATGGTTCTCTAAGTTATACAAAGCTCACTATAGCCTGAATGAACTCAAAAGAGTCTAAGACTAATAGCATTTAGAAAAGATGGAATGTTGCCCTAATAATAGAATGAGGGTGTAATTGTGATAGATAAAGGATGACGTTTGGGCCTTCGATTGAGTAATGATCTGACGAAGAAAGAAAGGGATCTCATGAATTGGACAGGATTAAAACACCCACATGAGGTGAATCAACAATGGATGGGTAAAAATTGCAAAGTATGAGATAAGATTGGGCCATCAGTCTTAAGATGAATAGTAATGAAGAGCATTAAAGGATTTAGCGTTATGCATATATGATAAGCAGTGAGAGTAACCTGGGGTTCGGTAGCAGACCTCGGTATCGATAAATCGAAGTAAGAATTTTGGTATAATATGGCCTATTTAGATGTAGTAAAGCTAATAACGCCTAGAGAGATAGCTTGACATAATTTTGTATATGTTCACAAAGTGAAGCCTAGAGATTGGCTAAAAGCTGGGAGAGAAGAGAAGAGTCAGCACTCATATAAAGTTAGAATCGTAAAGGCTGCATGATAGAAGGTAGCAACAGTTACGAGATTAGAAGGATTTTGACTATAAGTCATGGTATGAGAAAGAGGCTTAAAGGAGGGAATGCCCTGGCCTTTAGGATTTATTCACAGAACAGTCGCCTAAATGGAAAGACGAGTACTAAAGTATTTGTAAGACCTATGGGTTATGAGAATGATAAGAGCATCAGTCAACATTCAAGGACGAATGTTCCAAAGGGGGGAATGATGTTACGCCCCGTAATATTACGTCGATATTACGTCCCGCAGTATTATATTACGATGATGCTACACTTCGCAATATTAAATTACGACGATATTGCATATAGTATTGTACGCTGAATTTGTCGTAAGGTATGGACATCAGTCCAATGAAAAGATTATTTGGAGATTATAAGGATTATGCTATTTCAAACCAGTGATGAGTAAATTCGTGAAGGTAAGATGGGAAGCAAGTCAAAGGAAATGAATCTTCGTCCAAGTTTGGCATGTTGGGATAAAATTTGGTCTAAGCTATAATACCTCCTTTTTATGGACTAGTGCCATATAAGGTACCACATGACCATGATAGTAAGGTGTATAAGGTGTATTAAAAGTGAGTAGTATTTTAAGTAATTTGAGATAATTCTTAATTATGTGGCTAATTAACTAATGATGGGGATAATTATGATTAATTGGATAAGGATCATGTTGGGGTTTCCACTTGGCATTAAGCTAAGCCAAAGTGGCACCCATATAATGATGAGTCATAAGGGCACTTAAGGCTTGCCTACACGTAAAGTGTCTTTGGATAAAGACTTTAATTTGGATTCTTTAGTAATAACATGATGTATGGATTTCACAATTAAGATATGGAAACTAATGTATGGAATTCACATGAATTCTTTACAAAGATTAGATGGAAAAGTAATTTTCTTCAGCAATTTATTAAGAGATACAAGGAAACATTACTATCCAGTAAGGACATCATACAAGGTTTGATCAAATTCACCAAAATATGATGTTCTACATCTACCAAGTAGAAATCTTCAACAAGGAATTCATGCGAAGTTATACGGATTTTTCCTACTTCGATCCTCCGTTACGTGTTTCGTCGCAAAAGACGTGTGTTAGAAGAATTGTCAAGAGAATCGGCTCATGCATGTTAAGGCTATCCCTTCTTTTTTTTTGGCATGATCTATACGCCATGAACGAAACGAGAAAATGCACAACTTCTATAAAATACTCTATTCATAGAAATGCTAGAGATGTGTATATTTTTATCCTTCCATATGTCATATTACTCTATCATCTATTCACGGGTCTCAAAAATATGTAAGTTGGTAAAGTTTATTTCATGATATTAATCAGAGGCATAATGGCCTTATGACGTACCGAGAGATTTTATTGACGTATTTCATATGCATTTCATGCATTTATACATGCACATTGACCCATAACTAGATGGCGTTATATACGTGTATATATGTATGTATATATATGTATATGGGATATGAGAAAGGTTATGGCATTATATATGCACCACCACCTGATCAGCTGGTATACGTTGATGATTTTGGCCACAGTAGCCGAGATGATATGATGGGATGCCCTCAGAGGCCTGATGATGTTATGAACACATGTACCAATGCACAATATGACATTCATACGCATATGCATGACACTATAATTATTTCATGATTTACTGAGTTATCCAGACTTACAGGTTGATTCATGTACGCTATATTTCTTCCATGTCTGTTATGTATTTATTATGTGCCTTACATACTCAGTACATTATTCATACTGGCGTCCTTTTTGCCTGGGAAAATTCGTTTCATGCCCGCAGGTCCCGATAGACAGGTCGAGAGTCCTCCAAGTAAGCTATCAGCTCAGCGGAAGATCTTGGTGCGCTCCATTTGCTCCGGAGTTGCTTGTTTGGTTAGTATGATTTAGACGTGTATTGTTTGGTATGGAGGGACTCTGTCCTGACCTTTATGAAAGTTATGTGTTCTTAGAGGCTTGTAGATAGATGTCATGTACGTAAAAGATTGTATGGCCTTGTCGGCCAATGTTTAGTATACGAGTGGTTATTTTGGTGTTATAGGCCCGTATGTCTTATGTATAAGTTGGTATTACATGTTTCATTCTAGTTATCCTATGGAAGCCTTTCTGTCTCATTTACTTTTGAAATCATGATACGAAAAGATACATTACTTTGGTACCCGGTTGAGTAAGGTACCGGGTGCCCATCGCGGCCCATCGATTTTGGGTCGTGACAGGAATAATCAAAACAAAGAAAAGCAAAAAGGTAAACAAGTCAGTAGGGAGTTTTTAAAGGATATTTACAATATTTAAACATGTATTGCGGAATTATAAACTCGCGTCCTAATTTGGGGACCTCATCATGCCCGAGGTAGGCCTAGCGACATGTAGATTTGGAGAAACTTAATGCCGATAATTGCGTCATTTCATTAATGTGATAAATAGACCAAATCTCTACGACAACGATAATCAAAAGGAGTTACTAGTGGAATTTTCCTTATTACAATCAAATTCTAAAACGACTTTAGAAAAACAAGTAAACATCAATTCTAATCTACTTGGTCCCGAAGGGACCTTCTTCAAGCCTGGCCTTATTAGCCCCATCGATCAGATTCCCCAGGTCATGCATGTCCAGCAGCAGATACGCTCTTTCTAGATGTCCTCTTTCATTTCCTTTTGCATTCTGAAAATCCACGATCCTTTTCCTCATTCATCCTTCAAGCTCCATCAGACCCTGCTCTAAATACTCCAACCTTTCTGTTGATTTTGTGGCTATTCCTCTCCATGCATTGATTGATTACATGTCTACTTTGTGTTGTTCCAAATGTATGGCCTCAGACTCAAAGATTCTTTTGTGTAACCTTCTGTATTTTACTTGTGCTTCAACAACGTCATCTATGACCCTGTTTCCTCGATCGGTCCCTGGCTTGACTTCTCCATGATGGGTATCCTTTTCCACAATGATCTTCAGACACATGTGTTGTGCCTCACACTTGAATGGAATGGCATCACCCTGAAAGTCTTCTTTGTAGTGAACCATTTTGGAAACTCGTGGTATGACTTGTTTTCTCCCAGCCTGCCTCATGACCCTGATAGGAGCATAAGGATAGATACCCCTTAACCCAATCAACACTAAATGAGGAACATCTCTTGAACTGATTATGAACTCGATGGTAGGGAACCACTCGAACATACAATGGACCTTGTCATCAGTCAAATTGCTAAAGAAGTGTACCCAATCCACAACGGTTCCTGGCGAGATACTTCGGACCATGCCGAACCTGGGGACTTCGTGCCTCATTTATGCAAAACAGATAAAGTTAGCCCTCTCCCCCTCTGGATTCGACTATTTACACATTAATGATTAGCATATCGGCACGTTTTCTCCAAATAATGAACACATCATGATTGTGCCCATTGTGATTATGGAAATTCCAATGGGCTTTGGACAAGGTTTGTCTTAGAGAGTTATTATGCGGACATCGTTCTAACCTATGCTAGGTTTGGACATGATGCATGCATAGTTAACATCAGAGTAGGGTCTTCTATAAGAGTCTAGACCCGTACACTCAAGTGGATAACTTGAAAGGGAAAGGCACGGAACCGTCGACTGCACCGCTGATCGACTAGTTTGACCGCAAATAAGCCTTTCCAAATTTAAAAAAAAGGGTAATATAGGAAGAGTGCGAACACTCATCAAGTGCCACTATGGTATTAATTGTGCAAGAGTGGAATATGATGTAGAGCATGAAATTATGCAAAGATAAAACAACACGTTATCAATTATTTTGCAAGATAAAGTGATAAATGCAGTATTTAATAAATGTAAAGGCAGAAAAGAAAGAAAAACGAGGAAGGAGATAGTTCGTACAATGGAAATTTTTTTATAATAAAGCGATAACAGGGGTAGGGATGATGTAACAAAATTTAGAGGAGTTGGAGCCAGTGAACATGATCAGGAAATAACGGAGGGGATGCATATTGTAACCAGATTAAGCGAAGAATTGCATGTAATTTCATATAAAGGGAAAATAGGGAAGAGGGTGTGCATGTAGCAATAAAAGGGAGAATGAGAGCGGGATGTTCAAGCATCAACAAAATAATAAAGACACGCTTATCGACAGAGACTAATTCATATAGACTAAGTTCATTATGGTAAGAGCCTAAAGATATCCCCAGTAGATCGCCATGCTGTCGCGCCCATTTTTCTCGCAAAATCGGGTTTCGACACGTGACAACTCTTTTAAGGAAGGGTATTAAAAGAGAGAGTCGCCACCTAACGGATTAAGGTGCGTTAGGTCACTTATTTGCAAATAACTATGGATTAACCAGTTGCGTCACCAAAGATCGGGTAAGGGCTCAAATTACCTTGAGGAGAAGGTGTTAGGCACTCCTCGAGGTCCACAATGGTGGGTCCCGGCTGAACTCGAATAATATGAATTAGTCTAAGAGAAGGGAAACAAATTTGGACAAGTAAAATAAACGATTTACTTTAAACAGACGTGGGGGGTCCTAAGTTTTTTAGCCTAAAGGATCACCCCGTGCAACATAAATGATATTTTGTAACTCCCTCAAGACAGGGTGTTACTCATATTATTCAACGGGCGCAGACTATCATTTCCTGCTACACGATTACTATCTTTAAGTTGTTTACCTAAGCGCTCTAGTCAATTCTAAGTCGTACTCTATGCGTGCACTACCCGTCCCATGCCTATGGTCCATGAGGCATTTGGACCTTTATTTCAGGGTGGTTCTAGACCTTAACTTAGGCTGCTCAAAAAGGGAAAATACTAAGCGACATACAAAATAGTTTAGGACTTTCAAATATAAGCAAGTATGGGCTCAAGTTAGCCTCCGCATTTAGACAGCAAATGCATGCCAAACTGATTACCATTGACAGATTTTAATCAATTAAAATTGCAGAATCCTATAAGCAGGATCTCTATGTGATACTGAATGAATGAGTAGACAATTATGCGCAAAAGCGTGTTTCTTAATACGATTACCAGGACCTACATAAATTTGTCTGCTGATTTTTTTGCATAATGAGATTAAACCTACTAGCATGATGTCTAGATGTTTCACGCGATAATAAATAGTGACGATCATAGAAGCATATCCAAAATTACTTGTTTTGATCCTATAGGCATATTTTCTAATGGGGATAATAGCATAGTGTTAAAAAGAAACTCCTGAACCAACGGGCAAAATGATAATTAAACTGATTCAAACCTATAGGAATGCTTTCTACAATTTGATTCAGTTTTAGATCCTATAGACATTATTTCTATAATTTGTGAACATAACAACATGTAAACATGATTTTTGCACACATATGGAATCACACCATTTCCTATAAGCATGGTCTCTAACAATCAGAAATAGACCACAATTTAACCAAGTATTGAACCTATAGGCAAGGCTGCTAGTATATGATGACTGAACATAACAAAGTACCTATAGACATGATTTCTAACACACATCATATAATAACACATTATCGAACCTATAGGCAGGATTTCTACCCAACTTGTTGCAAGTATAAGATAAAAAACCCTTTTCCAATTTCACTAACACCCCAAAATGTTACTATAATAATTATTACAGACCTAGAATTGAATGTCGTAAATTACATAATAGATATAGCTATAGGGAGCCTACAGCAGGCCCAATTACACATGGACAAGCCAGACCTTCATTCTCACAATTCAGAATAGCTCCAAAATTTCATATTCATAGATACAAAACAACCAATTGTTGAGTGATTCACCCAGCGAGCATATGTCAAAGCTGAGCATACAAAACCCAAGACCCTAGTGTGCCAGAGTTCCAAGGGCTTCAAGAACCCAGGGCAGTGCTCACACCAGGGAGGTTGATCAGAAATAATTCTGGGGAAAGACTAGGGACCAGGTCCTAGTGTGTCAGAGTTCACAAGGGTCTCAAATGAACCCTGAGTAGTGCTCACACTAGGGAGGTCAAAGGACAGAATCTAAGTAGCCTTTGCTTTCAGCGGCTAAGAATAAGAATTCAGAGGGACCAGATAGGAGAGGAATAGAATGAAGTCAAGGGATCCCACTAAAGGACATAATCAAATTGAGCATATACAAACAAATAACATACATGCTTAAACTTAAGGCATACTTAATCAAGTTCCAGGAGATGAATTCAATCACATGCTAACAAGACAAGTCACAAGACGGATTTGTAGTGATAAAAGAGAATCCAGGTTAGGCTAAGTGCAGAAACTAGTGTCATAAGAAGAAATCATATCAATTGGCATTAGACCACAACATGCTGAAAACTAACTAGGGCAATTACTAGAGATGTCAAGATATGATGAAAACAGGATCAAACATGCCACATTATGGTGAATTCAAAAACAGACTTGTTATGCTATTAATGAATACATCCATACCTAGTTAACTAATCTATAGAAGGTTGAGAGCATGTTCAAAGAGCAGGATAATAACAAACTTAAACTTCAAGAGATGGCTATAAGTGACATATAGGTTAAGCAGAATCAGATTAATCAACTCAAAGTAGCTTTAAACATGTCTCAAACTACATACGTAATAGCATTTAGGTTAGCAGAGTTTAATTGAAGTAACACATTAAACGAAATGAGAGACAAATCAGAATGAAATGGCAAAGGCTTGGTAACTCACCAGTTAAAATGAAACAAGGAAGAAAGGAATCCCACAATATTGTGAATATCACCAAAAAATAGCAAGAACTCAGAATTTCTGGCCTTGGCTTTCAGCCGGCCAGGAATCAGAGTACAGAACAAGGTTATTTAAGAGTAAAAAGCATACAACTTTGATTTTATAGATTTTTTATGATTTAACTGTTTCAAAGGGGAGTGGGGAGGGGTTTATATAGTGTAGGAACTGAACACATAAACATGGAAATAATTAGTCAAACACTAGAAAGGCAAGTACTTAAATTAGTAAGGAAGGAAAAAAAAATTTAAAACCCTAATTTTAGGTAAAATACACAAAAAGACAGAAATAAAAGGAAAAGAATCACATATTGCATAAGATGAACATAGACAGGAAATTATTAGAAATCATAGAATCGAACCAGATGTGGTTCGATTTAAGAGGATCTGAAACCCTAATTTAGGGTAAGTAAAAAATCAGCACAAATAAATGAATTTACACATAATATGGTGAATATAGACGAGATAATACTTAAAAAACAAAGGCTTGAACCAATTTTGGTTTGAATCAAAGAAGATCTGTAAACCCTAACCTTAGGGTTAAGTATGAATCAGCAAGATCTGAAGCGTACTCACACGGTGCAAAATAAGTGTGTGTGGACTCAATATCGTCCAGATTCAAGAGGTGAAAGTCAAATAGGACACAATCAAAGTAAGAATACTTTCGATATTTAGGCAAGTACTAGGTAATACCGTAGAGAATCACCCAATAATGGAAATATTGAAATGGTAAGTGAATGGGAAGAAAATCCCATTAGAAGCGGGATTAAGAGAGGAGTTTTTGTGAGGCGACGAGCTAGGGTTCTTCAGAGGGGAGAGAGTAGAGAGGCAGCGGGTTTGGGGGGAATGCGGTTAGGGTTTGAGGACGGGTGATATACGGAAAGGGGGGGGGGACGTTTGTGAGTCGTTGATCATTTTTGATCAACGACTGGGATTTGAGCAAGGTTGGGTCGGTTATTAAATGGTTATGGGTACTGGGCTAATGGTGTTGGGCTTGGGGTAATTGGGCTATGTTTGGGTAGTTTAGGTCCGGAATTAATTATGAAATTAAGGCCAGATTTTAAATACCCAATTTTAATAAATAAATAATTTATAAAAATAATAGATAACTAACAAAAATATCATTTGTACTTGCAAATGATTAAAAATAATTATTTGACATTATAAAAATATAAAAAGTTATTTTCTGTATAAATAATGTGACTATATGTACATATGGGCTATTATTTCGAAATGTACAATTTAGCCTTGAAAAATGCGCATGTAATTACAAGAAATGCACTAAAAGTATTTAAAACCTCATATGGGTGTAAACGATAAGTTTAGATGATTAAATCATCATAAAAATAATTGGTAAGATAATTATTAGATATTTATATAATAAAATATAGAAATAAATTGATTTAAAGTCTTTGAAAATCATGAAAAATTATAAAAAATATCGTATATGCTTGTAAATTAAATGATGATGTATGTGCACTATTTTGAAAGTATATATATATATATTTGAAAAATATGAGGGAAAAATTGGGTATCAACAGGGCAGACGTTGTAAAAGCGACAGAACTCCTTCGCTAATGGAGGGAGAGGGAGAGAATAACCGACCAGAAACAGATGAACATAGAAAGCGCAGTATCCTGGCCGGTGAACCTGAACATTATCGCCTCCCGCCTGAACAATTTCAACATGAGAAGGAATACAATATTTGGACCGGAGGTCGGCTATTTGACTCGGTCCCGTTTCAAAGAGCACCTGAGCACGAGCGGGAGCAGGTTCCTTTGGGAAGTCATTTCTGACCAAAGGATTCTTAGGAACTACTTCCTCCACGATGGGGAGGCTTTCTTCCTCCTCAACCATGGGTTCCTCACCGCCGGGAGGAATGGCTACCGATAAAGGGATAGCAGCGGAGACCCCGTCATAAATATGAGGAGAACTAGACATATTTTCGTAGGAAAGTGTGTACAATGAAGTCAGAGAAAGAAAGTATCGACCAAGAAATAAATCAGGGACTAAAATTGAAGGAGCTCTAGGAAATCGAAAATGGAGATCAGAGAAGAAGATTAAAGAAGAACAAAATGCATACAGAATATGAAGTGTTGAAAGTATCGATAGTGAAGCCCCTCTCCTCTATTTATAGGGTTGGGTGACACCTGAATTGAGGAAAAGAGCCGTCAATGGAACCAAAACCAAAGCAACAGAAGCACAGGAAATGACACACATTGGGAAGACGCGTAATGATGACGCGCGTGGCCATGGCGTCATCTCACGTCAGCCACGCCAACCACGGCCCTGCTGACAACCACCACCATTTCGACCTCGGCCGATTCGATTCAAACATCACGACCAAATTTCCTCTGAACGGTTGCGGACGTAATCCGCTCATCGGGGATGTCCAAGATCACGACCTCAACAAGCGGAGGGACTAACTGTATTGGTCGAAATTTTGACTGAACTTAATGACTGCAAACGGACGTGGTCGAGGCCAAAGACGACCACAGCTCAATGGCGAGGAGTTGCCTTGAGAAGGATTAGCGCCGATGTCGAGTAGAGAACGTATGAAAGCAACAGTTAGAATAAGTTTTAGAATAGAGAAAAGGAATATTCCATTGGATATTCCTTCAGTTGTACTTTTTAGGGTTTCTTAGGAATATCCCCTATAAATAGGAAGAGATAAAGAACCAAAGGGGATCTTCACTTTTCTGATAAGAACACATTGTAAAGGTTGACTACAAATAATAAACAAAGTCTCTCTTGTCCACTGATTCCATTGCTCAATATACATATTTTATTCACAAGATCCAAAGATTTCTTGTCCACCTTTATTTTATATTATCCTACGTTGTTGCCAGGAAGGAGAATCATCCAAATCATCTAAACATTTGGGTGATAAACTCCTTCTTATTACATCTATTGCCATTATCTACATTTATTGTATGCTTTCATTACTATATTCATGATATTATCAGACACGGCCTTATATCACGAATAGATCAAATCTCCAGATCAAGTAGTTATTATATTTAATTAGGATTCACCCTCTATTTTCTCATTAATTCGTTTTAAGAAAAAGTTTAACACATTTTTTTTTTGGGGTAAAACAATGTGTATCTGCACCTGTCGTCTTTTTATTTGAACTCATGAATGAAATTTTGAAGCGATTATGTTAAGCATATACTTGATCTTCTAAATGTGGAAAGTTTAGCTCTTGAATTTGTTTGAGTTTTCCTCCCTAATTTATCTGTTTGTGTTGTTATAGTGTCTTAGCTTTTTTTCAGTCAAGTAATTAAGTTTGTTTAGTTGTTTTTTATGAGTTTTTGCATTTATTTTTGATGGTCTATTTTCCAAAGCTTGTCACTCGTGTCTAGAATGGTAACAGGGCAATAAGATAATCCCAATTGAAATTTATTTACTGGATTGTTGCTGGCTATCACTGTCCGAAGTGAAGAACTATCTAAAAAATGAGGTAATGCTGCCTGAAGGACCACTTTCATTGAAGATCAGTGTAATTGAAAAACGGATTTAGGATTGTTTTAGGAAAGACCTTGTAATTCGTGTCATAATTAACAATATGTATAAATGTATTTTTTTTTGTGTAATATGATCAACTATTCATGGTGTTGGTCCAGTTCTATGGCCCACATTCATTCTTTCGGATTCTTTTTTGAAATCAAGCAAATTTGCAAAGGCTGGCTGTTTATAAGGATGTTTGAGATTGGGCTTTTCACTCAAGCCCATTCACGTATCTTGCTTGAATCTGTCGATACTAGCAGGCCAATAAGGCACGGATGTTATTACGAGATTTGTTAGTGCCTTAATTATTTTATTTACCAAAGATTACTGTCTTTTGGAGTTTAGTAAGGTCTCAACCTTATCAAATACATAAATAAATAAACCCAGATTTCCAACAGTTAGGAAGTGATCAATAACTCAAAGCATGGAAACCATTTTAACATTTTTTTTCTTTTGACAGTGTAAGAACGGTTGAACCTCTACTTCAATAATGCTTTTTCCATAATGCCTGGCCTTATAATAACCTCAAATTGGATTAGAAAACAAATCAAATACCGTAGTTTACTTTAAACGCGACCATTAATAAATCATCATGACTATGGGTACGGTTCCCGTGGCATAGTCATGATACATAATTTTCCAATTCGAATGCGCATTTCATGAGACTCGAGTACAACTTCAAAAATAATATTAATAAACATGTTATCAATCGTGGGTGCGTTTCACGTGACACGGTTCTCATTGTGTTAAAAAACGATAAGTGCGCGACATCGCGATTTATTTAGATGATTTCCATAAACAATAAAAGCGGATTAAATAAATGGTTAAAAGTGATTAAAAAGTAAAATGGACAATATGTTTTAAATATGTAATAAATCATATAATTAGGCCAAGTTATTAATAGTTGAGCGATTGTGCTAAAACCATGGAACTCAGGAGTTCCTCACACCTTCTCCCGAGTTAACAAAATTCCTTACCCGGTCTTCTGCGTTCGCGGACTATTAAAATAGAGTCAATTTTCTCAATTTGGAATTTAAAATAAACCGTTGACTTGGGCCACCATTATTATCCCATGTGGCGACTCTGAACTAATTAAATAAATAAACTCATTCGATTAATGTTACTTTAAATGGAAAAACTCCATGTTCCTCAGAAAAAATGAGGTGCGACAGTGATAAAAACACAAAATTCTTCCATGCTCATGTTAAAGGGAAGAGGAAGAGATTACAAGTATCCAGATGTAACGATCCGACTTGTCATTTAAAGAATTTACGCCCTGTTCAACGACTTAAGGTCTCGAGCAGCTTCGTGATATGTATTATGATCCGCGTGCGTGGCTGATTTTGGTTTTCGGAAGATTCAAAATTAAATTTAAAGAAATATTTTCATTTTGAAGCTTAAATGTAAATAGCTGACCGAAGAGTTGACTTTTGAGCAAACGACCTCGGAATGGAATTTTGATGATGTCAATAGCTTTGTATGGTGATTTCGGACTTAGGCGTGTGTCCGGATTTCGATTTGGAAGTTCGTAGGACAATTCCACGCATTTTGGCGAAAGTTGGAAAATAGAAGATTTTTAGAAAATTCGACCGAAGGTGAAAATTTTGATAACGAACCAAAATCCCTCCGAAGGAGTCGTGATGGCACCTAGTCTCTAAACTAGGTAAGCCTAACATTAACAGAAATAACATTGATATTCACTAACTTTAACTTAGATAACTCTGAACAATTACAATTTTTAAAACTGGTATTACATGTCATAAGCCTTTCTAGGAGAAGTTATACAAAATGAATACATCACTGTTCCAGAATAAAAGGAAACAAGTGAAAATGATTACAACAGAAGGCGACTCCGAGGCCTGCGAACGCAGCAGCAGGTTTACCTTGAGTCTCCACAACAACGATCCGCACAGCCACTATCGACCAAATACCTGGATCTGTACAAAAATGTACAGAAGTGTAGTATGAGAACACCACAACGGTGCCCAGTAAGTATCAAGACTAACCTCGACGGAGTATGACGAGGAACAGTCAAGACACCTACTAGTCAATTAAGTTGAACAGGATATGATAATAAACTATCAAGATAAAGATAACAAAGTAATGTCAATAGCAGGGAGAGATCAAATTACAAACAGTAGAGACAATAAAAAGGCACAGATGGTAACGAAAGATAACCAAGTAAATTCACATCAACATAGTTGGGACACAGACAAGTAAAAATGTGCTCAAATAAAGAAGGCGATGTTAACTCAATCAATCACATCATTTCTAATACACAATCCCGACCATCTCAATCCTCGGTGCCTCATATCATAATCTCAATTTCCAAACCTTTAGCACATATGGCACCTTGTGCCCACATATTTTCATCTCACTTTGCATAACAAAATCCACGTACTACCCAGTACATAATGTCCATAACCAATGCAATTAAGATGTTCAAGGAGTCTCATTTATATAACATAAAATAAATTACAGTTTCTAAACCAATTAGAAAATCAGCGAGAAAATATGAAGTTATTTTTAGAAATCATTTGAATGATGAAAATATCCTTTTCAAATAAAATACAACATTGAATAAATTATTGCCTTTAATATAGGATTTATTAAATTAAAACTTAATAGAAATTTCTTTTCTTAGTAAGATTCAATCTCAAACGGGTTAAGGTAATTTAATTGAGAAACTAATCGAAATAAAATAAAACAATTATTGGAATATATATATATATATATATATATACGGCGAGTTCAAATTTAAAAATATAAAAAGTAGCATAATATTAATTCCTTTATTTTAAATCACTATATTACTAACAACTTAACTGAATATGAGAAAATGGTTCAAAGTAGTAAATTTAATTTGAAAATTAATTCACCAGAATAATAGTTTCAGGAAAAGAATTCAATGAACAACGACAAGTCAATAAATCAATGTCAATAACCAGATCCTCAAAACTCAGTGGAAACCGAAATACAAATTATCAAAGTCTTGAACAAATGAACTAAAACCAATACCGTAAAACAGAGGATACCAAAATACAAGATATGTACGTTCACCTTTATTACTCCTTATCAATTCGCCCTTATTTCTCCTGTTGCGGCGTGCAACCCGATCCCACCGGACAATATCAATATCATAATAATAAATATAATATGTTGCGGTGCGCAACCCGATCTCACCATTCCACCCTTATTCCTCCTATTGCGACGTGCAACCCGATCCCACCTGTCCACCCTTATTACTCCTGTTGCGGCGTGCAACCCGATCCCACCAGACAATATCAATTCTCCCTTATTCCTACTCAATATATATCACCCTTATTCCTCCTGTTGCAGTGTGCAATCCGATCCCACCAAACAATAGTTTAAATCAACAATAACAACAAATCAACAGCTCAATTACAAGAATTTCTACTACCAAGAGTATGAGTACACGGCAATAAGAGAATCACGTAAAAATCAAAGGAATACAACCACCTTTACAAGGACAACGAGACAGGTAAGGCATGTGATAACTTCACCGGCAACCACAACAATTGGACATATAGCATATTTGCACAAAGTCATAGAGGAACTCACAATTAAGAAGTATCAAAACAACAAGGAAGACAATCACTTCAATTAAGGCAAACAAGGGCCACATAACAAGTAAGAGTTTGAGAAAAGCTAACAACATCGTATAGAGCATGTAGAGGTAAAACTAGCAAATAGGAAACCAAATTACATCAGAGGACTTCCTACTTAATGAACATAAGGACCTAAGAACCCTAAAGGCAAATTTTCCACAAATAAGACCGAGCACGTACTCGTCACCTCGTATGCACGGGCTACAATTAACAGAAGGGACTCAAATCCTAAGGGAGGAGTCCCCCACACAAGGTTAAGCAAGATACTTACCTTGAATCGCTCAAC
Organism: Nicotiana knightiana; assembly: GCA_005239525.1. NCBI lineage: Eukaryota > Viridiplantae > Streptophyta > Magnoliopsida > Solanales > Solanaceae > Nicotiana > Nicotiana knightiana. The sequence continues at coordinate 131,134 of ML382004.1, forward strand.
TCAATCCGAAACCACGCTCTTGCCACGAGTATCCAACTCCGAATGGTCCAAATCTAATTAAATAAATTGCATAATGTAAGTAATATCACAAGTAACTACTTTAGCTAATGAATTCGAAGCTAAGGCAAGAAAATAGGAAAAAACGCCCAAAAAGCCTCCCCAGGCCCACGTCTCGTAATCGGGTAAAAATCACAATTACGAACACCCATTCACTCACGAGTCTAACCATACCAAATTTACTCAAATTCGATACCAAAATCTCGATCAAAACCCCAAAAATTTGCCTAAGAATTTTTCTCAAATTTTCCCCATTTTCCACTCTAAATCACTAATTTAGTGTTGAAATTAAAGACATAACCATGAGAATTAACCAAAACTAGGTAAGAACCACTTACCCGAAACACCCACGCAAGAATATCTCCAAAAATCGCCTTCTACCGAGCTCCCAATTAAATTTTGTGATATGAACTCAAAACCCTCATTTTTGAACTTTAAATTCTGCCCAGGTGTTCCTTCTCCGCGTTCGCGGGCCACTCATCGTTCGTGATGAACAAAAACTCTCAAAAGCCATTTCCAAACTCTTTTCATACAACCTCTATTATAATGGACATAAATTTTTGTACAAAATTCCAAATGACAAATGGTTTAATGTATTGAAAACTAGACACCAAGATATACAACATCTTTTGGTCATCTTCCAATTCCTTATATATGTTGAGATATAATCTGCCAAAGTCAGCCCTGTGCAACACAAATTTCTTCTTCATCTTCCCGGGCAGTCTGTAGTATACCAGCCATAACATTTTTTACACAAATTCAAAAGCTAAATGGTTTATTTTCTGATAACTAGACACAAAGAGCTACAACTTTCATTTTTGAATAATCTACAAATTCCTTATAGATTGTGAGATATGAGCCTCCAAATTCAGACCTGCGTAACAGAGAGTTTCTTCTTCACGAATGCGAGGATCTCTTCGCGAACGCGAAGAACAAAGCCGGTGAAGCCAAATCCTTGTTCACGAACGCGTGAGGATCCTCGCGAACGCGAAGAGCAACACCAGACACCAGCATCAACTACTGCAAAACAACCCAAAATGATCCGAAACCACCCCGAAACACACCCGAGCCCCCGGGCCCCCGTCCAATCACACAAACCAGTCCCATAGCATAACATGGACCTGCTCGAAGCCTCAAATCACATCAAACCACATCGAAATCATGAATCGCACCCCAATTCAAGCTTAATGAACTTTATGTCACGACCCCCAAATCCTAAGCGGCTGAGATGGCGCCTAACATGGAACTAGGCTTGCCAACAATCACATACTGACATAATATTTTCATAATTTCCAAAACCATTCCGATATTTCACAAAACGTCTTTCACTTAAGCAGTTTAAAGCAACAAAATGAATATAACAGTTTATACACTGCCCCAAAACCTGGATTCAACCGTCATGAGCATCTACGAGTAATAAGAAATAGCCCTACTATCATAGTACATCAAGACTCGAAACGAGGAACTAAATACAAAACAAGAAATGGGAAAAAGAGATGCTGTGGATGCTGAACAGCTACCTTGAAGTCCCAACTCCGGCTCCATAAGAAGGAAGAGAACTAGCGCTCGGTACCAGCACCTGTATCTGCACACAGGGGTTCAGTGAGTAATGTGAGTACGCCAACACAGTAGTAATAAAAAAAAATCAAGTCTAAGCAGTAAGAAACACATAGGATCAAATCATCAATTCACAATAAGCACAACCTTTCTTTCCAACATTGTATACATTAAATCAACATACTTTAAAAGCCAAATTCAGTAAAAATCCTTTGAAAAGTGTGATTCCCAACAATTTCAGAAAAATACCCAAAGAGTTTAGTGTAAATGAAATAAATCATAAATAGCCCCTCGGGCCAAAACATGTATCATAAATCGCCCCTCGGGCAAATCATCACTCAGAATCAGTCGCTCAGCATGCCTCAAAATCACACAGTATCAGCCCTTCGGGCAACCTCACTGTCACTCATGCCTCCCAATCACTCGTCACTCGGCACTCTGCACTCGCACTCAGTAGGTACGTGCGTTCACTGGGGGCGTGTACAGACTCCGGAGGGGCTCCTTCAGCCCAATCGCTAATATCAAGCCACCTCGTGGCATATCATATACTCACAATCAGGCCCTCTGTCTCACTCAGTCAGAAACTCTCAAAAGCCCCTCGGGCTATCAGTAAAAATGGGGTACTCGACCCAAAAACATCATTTTATATCTCAAAGTAGTGTAAATAAGGCTGAGTTTCAAAATTAATTAAACATAATATGACTGAGTGTATATCATAAGTCAACACAGTGAGGAACTAGCAGTAAAAGCCCCCAAGGGGTCTAAACAAGTCGGCACAAGGCCCCAAACATGGCTTACAGCCCAAATATAAAAATAGTCTTAAAACACGATTTAACATATGATTTAAAAGTAAATATGTAACTCAATAGTTTCCACGGGCAGGACCAAGTCAAAATCCAAAAATTAGTGCACGCCACACACTCGTCATCCGGCATGTGCGCCACTCCAAAAATAGTGAGAAAATACGAAGTCCGGGGTTTCATACCTTCATGACAAGATTTACAGTCATTACTTACCTCAAACCGGACCAAATACTAATCCGCGATGATCCTGCCTCTCGAATCGGATCCCGATTGCTCCGAATCTAACCAAAACCAGAATAATATCATCAATATACGCGAAAGGAACAAGGCCCACTCGAAAACTATCAATTTTAACCAAAATTCTTGAAATTGGCCAAACCCGACCCCCGGGACCACGTCTCGGAATTCTATAAAAATTGAATCACAATAATCATCATTCTTTCCCGAGTCTATACATATAAAATGCATCGAAATACGACTACAATAGCCCCTTCAATTACTCAATTAAAGTCCTAATTTCTCATGCCCTAACTTCCCAAATTTTGGGTTTAAATCCAACTAATTTCAGGTTTAATCACTTAGAAATCAACATAGAATCGAGTTATGAAGTCAAAAATCTTACCTCCAAATGTTCCCCTTTGAATCCCTCTTTAAATTTCTCCCAAGAGCTCCAATTCTGTCCAACAATGGTGAAAAGTGGGCTCAACCTCGCGGATATGGCTTTTTAAAGCACACTGCCCAGGCCCCACATTTAACCTTACGCGATCACGGGACACCCCATGCGTTCGCAGTTAACAAACACATGACCCTACGCAATCGTAACCCAACTCACGCGATCACGTGGAGAAAAATGCCTTCACACCACTGCAGCTCGAATACCCTACGCGAACGCGGCACTGGCCATGCGTTCGCGAAGAATCACTTCCCACATGACCGCGATCGCGACCCATTTACTGCGATCGCATAGAACAACCTCGACTCCACCCCTGCTAAGCCTACGCGATCGCATACTCTCCCCTGCGATCGCGTAGAAGAAAAACCAGAAGAAACACCAGCAGAAATTCTGCAACTTTCCAACATCCAAACTGGGTCTGTTAACCTCCCAAAACACCCCCGAGGCCCTCGGGACCTCAACCAAACATGACAACACACTCCATAACACCATTCAAACTTAGTCGAGCCTTAGAAACACCAAAAACAACGCAAAAACACCAAATTCACCTCGGATTCAAGCCTCTGAACTTTGAAACTTCTAAATTTCGCCAAAGATGCCGAAACCATCCAAAACACATCCAATTGACCTGGAATTTTGCACACACATCCAAAATGACACTACGAACTGTTCCAACTTCCGGAATTCCATTCCGACCCCGATAGCTAATTTTTCACTACCGATCGAAAATCGCCAAAAATTCAATTTCGCCAATTCAAGTTTAATTCTACACCAGACATCAAAACTACGTTCCGAACACACTCCTAAGTCCCAAATCACCTAACGAAGCTATCTGAGCCATATAATTTACATTCCGAGGTGATTTACCAATAAGTCAACTCCCAGTTGACTTTTCCAGCTATTAAGTCAATTTAAGAGACTAAGTGTCTTAGTTCTTACCACGACTACTCCGAACCCGAACCAACCGACCCAACACAACATAAATAGGCTAAGCAACATATGATAAAGCATAAATAGGGACAACGGGGCTAAAATTCTCCGAACGACCGGCTAGGTCGTTATATCCTCCCCCTCGTAAACAAACGTTCATCCTCGAACGAGTCTAGAAACACACCTGGAGTCTCAAATAAGTGAGGATATCTGCTCCGCATCTCCCGCTCGGTCTCCCAGGTGGAATCCTCCACCGGCTGTCCTCTCCACTGAACCTTCACTGAAGCTATATCCTTAGACCTCAGCTTCCTGACCTGACGACCCACAATAGCCACTGGCTCTACCTCATATGACATATCACCCTCGAGCTGAACCGTGCTGAAGTCCAAAATATGAGACGGGTCACCAACATACTTCCGGAGCATCGAAACATGGAACACTGGATGAATATTCGATAAGCTGGGTGGCAAGGCAAGTCTATAAGCCACCTCTCCAATCATCTGAAGCACCTTAAATGGCCCAATGAACCGGGGACTCAGATTTCCCCTCTTCCTGAACCTCATAACACCCTTCATGGGTGACACCTTCAGCAACACCTTCTCCCCAACCATGAAATACACATCTCGGACCTTCCGGTCCGCATAACTGTTCTGCCTAGACTCGCCATGCGAAGCCGCTCCTGGATCAACTTCACCTTACTCAGACGCATCCTGAACCAAGTATGTGCCCAATAGCCTAGCCTCGCCTGGCTCAAACCAACCAACCGGAGATCTACAAATCCTACCATATAAAGCCTCATACGAAGCCATCTGGATACTCGACTGATAACTATTATTATATGAAAACTCCGCGAGCGGCAGAAACTGGTCCCATGAACCCCCGAAGTCAATGACACACGCACGCAACATGTCCTCCAGAAACTGAATAGTGCGCTCCGACTTCCCCTCGGTCTGAGGATGAAACGCTATGCTCAACTCAACCTGAGTACCTAACTCCCTCTACACGGACCACCAAAACTGAGATGTGAACTGAGTACCTCTGTCAAAAATGATAGAAACTAGAACCTCATGCAATCGGACAATCTCCCTGATATAAATCTCAGCTAACAGCTCCGAAGAATAAGTAATACCAACAGGAATGAAGTGCACGGACTTGGTCAGCTGATCCACAATAACCCATATAGCATCAAACCTCCTCGAAGTCCGTGGAAGCCTAACTACAAAGTGCATGGTGATCCGCTCCCACTTCCACTCTGGAATATCTAACCTCTGAAGCAATCCACCCGGTCTTTGGTGCTCATACTTGACCTGCTGACAGTTGAGACACCGAGCCACGAACTCAATAATATCCCTCTTCATCCGCCTCCACCAATAATGCTGTCTCAGATCCTGATACATCTTCGCGACACCTGGATGGATGGAATACTGCGAACTATAGGCCTCTGCTAGAATCAACTCTCAGAGCCCATCCACATTGGGCACGCAAATCCAGCCCTGCATTCTCATGACCTCATCATCACAAATAACCACATCCCTGGCATCACCTCGACGGACCCTGTCCTGAAGAACGAGCAAGTGTGGATCATCATACTGGCGTGCTCTAATCTGATCATAGGCTACACAAGCCAATACTCGTGGGGGCTCTGATAGATCCAATCTCACCAACTGACCCGCTAAAGCCTGAACATCAAGTGCTAAAGGTCGCTCTGCTGCTGGTAGGTAGGCTAGACTCCCCAAACTCTCTGCTCTGCGACTCAGGGCGTCAACCACTACATTGGCCTTCCCTAGATGATATAGAATAGTGAGGTCATAATCCTTGAGAAGATCCAACCATCTCCTCTGTCGCAAATTCAGGTCCTTCTGCTAAAGCAGATGTTGCAAACTACGGTGATCAGTGAAAATCTCACAATGTACTCCATACAAATAATGGCGCCAAATCTTCAAGGCACGGACAATGGCTGCTAGCTCAAGATCATGCACTGGATAATTCTTCTCGTGCACCTTTAACTATCTGGACGCGTAGGCAATCACCCTACCGTCCTGCATCAATACTGCTCCAAGGCCAACTCTCGAGGCATCACAATAAATTGTATAAGAACCTGAACCTGTAGGCAAAACCAATACCAAAGCTATAGTCAAAGCTGACTTGAGCTTCTAAAAGCTCTCCTCACACTCCTCAGTCCACCTGAACTGATCACCCTTCTGGGTTAGTCTGGTCATAGGTGCTGCAATAGATGAAAATCCCTCTACAAAACGGTGATAATACCCTGCCAAACCTAGGAAACTACAAATCTTGGTAGCTGATGATGGTCTAGGCCAGCTCTACGCCGCCTCTATCTTCTTCAGATCAACCTGAATACCCTCACTGGACACGACGTGCCCCAAGAACGCTACTGAATCAAGCCAGAACTCACACTTCGAAAATTTTGCATACAACCTCTTCTCCCTCAGAGTCTAAAGCACAACTCTCAAATGCTGCTCATGATCTTCCCGAGATGGGGAATACACCAAGATGTCATCAATAAACAAGATGACGAAGGAGTCAAGATAAGGCTGGAACACACTGTGCATCAAGTGCATAAAGGCCGCTGGGGCATTGGTCAGCCCGAATGACATAAGCAGAAACTCATAATGATCATATCTAGTCTTGAAGGCAGTCTTCGGGATGTCGGGCCCCCGAATCTTCAACCGATGATAGCCAGAACGCAAGTCTTGGAAAATACCCTAGCACCCTGCAACTGATCAAACAAGTCATCTATACGAGGCAAGGGATACCGGTTCTTCACCGTAACCTTGTTCAGCTGCCGATAATAAATACACATACGCATAGAACCATCCTTCTTCTTCACAAACAACACCGGTGCACCTCAAAGTGACACATTAGGCCAAATGAACCCCATATCTAGGAGTTCCTGAAGCTGCTCCTTTAGTTCCTTCAACTCCGCTGGTGCCATACGATAAGGTGGAATAGAAATAGGCTAAGTGCCTGGCACCAGGTCAATACCAAAATCAATGTCCCTGTCAGGTGGCATGCCTGGTAGGTCTGCAGGAAACACGTCCGAAAAATCACGGACCACAGGAACCGAATCAATAGCGGGAGTCTCACCACTCACATCCCTCACAAAATCCAAATACGATAAACACCCCTTATCAACCATACGTTGAACCTTCAGGTAAGAAATCACCCTGCTAGGCACATACTCAGAAGAACCTCTCCACTCAACCCTCAGAGATCCTAGCATAGCTCAGGTCACGGTCTTAGCGTGACAATCAAGAACAACACGACACGGAGATAGCCAATACATGCCCAATATCACATCAAAATCAACCATACTGAGTAACAATAGGTCTACTCGGGTCTCCAGACCCCCAATAGATATCACACATGACCGATGCACACAGTCCACAACAATAGTATCGCCCACCGGAGTCGACACATGAACCGATGCAACTAGAGACTCACGGGGCATATCCAGATAATGGGCAAAATATGAAGAAACATAGGAATACGTAGAACCAGGGTCAAATAAGGCCAAAGCATCTCGGCGACAGACTGAGACAATACCTGTTATCACTGCCTCGGAGGCGATAGCATCTGGCCTGGCTGGAAGTGTATAGATACGATCCTGGTCTCCACCTGCATGACCTCCCCCTCTAGGGTGGCCCCTGGCGGTCTGACCCCTACCCTTAGCTGCCTGGGCGGGTGGTGAAGTAACTGGAGTCGAAGTCGAGGTCGAGGGCTGGCCCTTCTACTGAGAAGAACCACCAAAATAACGGGGTCACTGTCTCCACATGTGCTCACAATCTCCGCACTCGAAACAACTCCCCGGGGTTGGAGACGGGGACTGAAAGAAACCCCTGGCGCCAGAATGGCCACTAGAAGAATCATGCATAGAGGAACCCTGAACTGGTGGTGCTCGAGCTGCGCTCTGGGCTGGAAGGGCACTGAATGAAGAACGGTCCGACTGAGAACTACGGGGACCATGCCCCGAAGATGCACCACTATAGGCTGGGCGGACTGGCTGAGATGGTCTGAATGAACGGCCTCTACCATGCTGAAACTGCCCTCTAGAAGGAGCACCACTAGAACTACCAGATCCACGAGGCCTCTTGGCCTCCCTCTCCTCCCGCTCCTGGCGGCGAACTGACTCAATATCTCGAGCAATATGAACAACCTGCTCGAAGGTAGCACCTGATACCCTCTCCCTAGTCATCAAAAGGCAGAGCTGATAAGTGAGGCCATCCACGAACCTCCTAATCCTCTCCCTATCATTATGGACCAACTCGGTGGCATGATGAGCCAACTCTAAAAACCGTATCTCCTACTGCGTCGCTAATAGCTCCCTCTAACGTAGCTGCTCAAACTGCCTGCGCTGCTCCTCCCCGTGAGACTGGGGAACATAGTTCTCCAAGAAGATAGTGGATAACTGCTGCCAGGTGAGGGGTGCTGCAACAGGCGTATGCCTCTCGAAAGACTCCCACCAACTAAAAGCAGCCCCAGAAAACTGAAAAGTAGCAAACGAGACCCCACTCGTCTCCAGAATCCCAACAGTACGAAGCATCCTCTAACACTTATCCAGAAAACCCTGGGTATCCTCGCCCTTAGCACCACTGAATGTCGGAGGCTGAAGCCTACTAAATCTCTCCAGCCTACACTGTTCATCATCTGGCATAGCTGGAATCACGAAGTCCTGAACTAGAGCAACCGGCTGGGCTGGAACTGCCCCCGGTGTCTGAAGGCCCTAAGTAACCTGCTCAGGTGTTCGGGCAGCTGGAGTTTGAGTGCCTCCCTCAGCCTGAGAAGTAGCAGCAGTAGTAGATGCAGCAACTGCCTGAGCAAGGCTAGTACATACTTTCAAGATTTGAGCCAGGGTCTCCTGAAGAATCGGAATAACAATGGGCACTGCTGTTGCCTGAGCCTGTCCCGCTGGAATATCTGCGGCGGGAACCTGATCCTGAATGGTAGGTGGACCCTCTAGTACTGCCCCGACTGCTGTACGAGCTGGTCCCCTACCTCTACCACGACCTCGACCTCTCGCTGGTCTAGCTGGTGTCTGGTCACCCTGATCGGTAGCGCGTGTCCTCATCATCTGTGATAGAATGAAACAACAGAAGTTTAGATTTCCAGAATCAACAAAATGGAACGACAGAATTCAAGAAAATGAGCTTTTTCCTAAGGGTTCTGTAGCCTCTTGAAGATAAGTACAGACGTCTCCGTACCGATCCGCAAGACTCTACTAAACTTGCTCAAGACCGTTGAGTCTTATGTAACCTAGGCTCTGATACCAACTTGTCACGACCCCAAAATCTTAAGCAGTCGTGATGGCGTCTAACATGGAACTAGGCTAGCCAACAATCACATACTGACATAATATTTTCATAATTTCCAAAACTATTCCGATATTTCACAAAACTTTTTCGCTTAAGCAGTTTAAAGAAACAAAATGAATAAAACAGTTTATACACTGCCCCAAAACCTAGATTCAACCGTCATGAGCATCTACGAGTAGTACAAAATAACCCTACTGTCATAGTACATCAAGACTCGAAACGATGAACTAAATACAAAACAAGAAATGGGAAAAAAGAGATGTTGTGGACGCTGAATAGCTACCTCGAAGTCCCAACTCCGGCTCCACAAGAAGGAAGAGAACTAGCGCTCGGTACCAGCACCTGTATTTGCACACAGGGGTGCAGGGAGTAATGTGAGTACGCCAACTCAGTAGTAATGAAAATAAATCAAGTCTAAGCAGTAAGAAACACAGAGGATCAAATCATCAATTCACAATAAGCACAGCCTTTATTTCCAACAGTGTATACATTAAATCAACATGCTTTAAAGCCAACTTCAGTAAAAATCCTTTGAAAAGTGTGATTCCCAACAATTTCAGAAAAATACCCAAAGAGTTTAGTGTAAAATGAAATAAATCATAAATAGTTCCTCGGACCAAAACATGTATCATAAATCGCCCCTTGGGCAAATCATCACTCAGAATCAGTCGCTCAGCATGCCTCACAATCACTCAGTATCAGCCCCTCGGGCAACATCACTATCACTCATGCCTCCTAATCACTCGTCACTCGACACTCGGCACTCTGCATTCGCACTCAGTAGGTACTTGCGCTCACTGGGGGTGTGTACAGACTCCGGAAGGGCTCCTTCAACCCAAGCACTAATATCAAGCCACCTCGTGGCATATCATATACTCACAATCAGGCCCTCGACCTCACTCAGTCAGAAACTCTCAAAAGCCCCTCGGGTTATCAGTAAAAACGGGGTACTCAACCCAAAAATATCATTTTGTATCTCAAATGAGTGTAAATAAGGCTGAGTTTCGAAATCAGTTAAACATAATATGACTGAATGTAAATCATAAGTCAACACAGTGAGAAAATAGCAGTAAAAGCCCCCAAGGGGTCTAATCAAGTCGGCACAAGGCCCCAAACATAGCTTACAACCCAAATATAACAATAGTCTTAAAACACGATTTAACATATGATTTAAAAGTAAATATGCAAATCAATAGTTGCCACGGGCAGGACCAAGTCAAAATCCAAAAATCAGTGCACGCCACACACTCGTCATCCGGCATGTGCGCCACTCCAAAAATAGTGAGAAAATACGAAGTCCGGGGTTTCATACCCTCAGGACAAGATTTACAGTCATTACTTACCTCAAACCGGCCCAAATACTAGTCCGCGATGATCTTGCCTCTCGAATCGGATCCCGATTGCTCCGAATCTAACCAAAACCAGATTAATATCATCAATATATGCGAAAGGAATAAGGCCCACTTGAAAACTATCAATTTTAACCAAAATTCTTGAAATTGGCCGAACCCGACCCCCGGGACCATGTCTCGGAATTTTATAAAAATCGCATCACAATAATCCTCATCCTTTCCCGAGTATATACATATAAAATGCATCGAAATTCGACTACAATAGCCCCTTCAATTATTCAATTAAAGTCCCAATTTCTCATGCCCTAACTTCCCAAATTTTGGGTTTAAATCCAACTAATTTCAGGTTTAGTCACTTAGAAATCAACATAGAATCGAGTTATGAAGTCAAAAATCTTACCTCCAAACGTTCCCCTTTGAATCCCTCTTTAAATTTCTCCCAAGAGCTCCAATTCCGTCCAACAATGGTGAAAAGTGGGCTCAAACTCGCGGATATGACTTTTTAAAGCACACTGCCCAGGCCCCACATTTAAACTTACGCGATCACAGGACACCCCATGCGTTCGAAGTTAACAAACACATGACCCTACGCGATCGTAACCCAACTCACGCGATCGCGTGGAGAAAAATGCCTTCACACCACTGCAGTTCGAATACCCTACGCGAACGCGACACTGGCCATGCGTTCGCGAAGAATCACTTCCCACATGACCGCGATCGCGACCCATTTACTGCGATCGCATAGAACAACCTCGAATCCACCCTTGCTAAGCCTACGCGATCGCGTAGAAGAAAAACCAGAAGAAACACCAGCAGAAATTCTGCAACTTTCCAACATCCAAACTGGGTCTGTTAACCTCCCAAAACACCCCCGAGGCCCTCGGGACCTCAACCAAACATGACAACACACTCCATAACACCATTCAAACTTAGTCGAGCCTCCTAAACACCAAAAAGAATGCAAAAATACCAAATTCACCTCGGATTCAAGCCTATGAACTTTGAAACTTCTAAATTTCGTCAAAGATGCCGAAACCATCCAAAACACGTCCAATTGACCTGAAATTTTGCACACACATCCAAAATGACACTACAAACCTGTTCCAACTTCCGGAATTCCATTCCGACCCCGATAGCTAATATTTCACTGCCGCCCGAAAATCGCCAAAAACTCAATTTCGCCAATTCAAGTCTAATTCTGCACCGGACATCAAAACCACGTTCCGAACACACTCCTAAGTCCCAAATAACCTAACGAAGCTATCCAAGCCGTAAAATCTACATTCCGAGGTCGTTTACCAATAAATCAACTCCAGTTGACTTTTCCAACTATTAAGCTAATTTAAGAGACTAAGTGTCTCAGTTCTTACCACGACCACTCTGAACCTGAACCAACCGACCCAACACAACATAAATAGACAAAGAAACATATAATAAAGCATAAATATGGAAAACGGGGCTAAAATTCTCGGAACGACCGACCGGGTCGTTACACTTTAGAACTTCAAACTTCTACATTCGATGTCGAAACATATCAAATCACGTCCGATTGACCTCAAATTTTGGACACCAGTCGCATTCAACATTACAGACCTACTTCAACTTCCGGAATCAGAATCCGACCCCGATATCAAAAGGTCCACTTCCGGTCAGACTTCTCAAAAACCTTCAAATTTCTAACTTTCGTCAAATTACCTCAAATTACTCTATGGACCCCCAAATTATAATTCGGACGCACGCCTAAGTCCAAAATCACCATACGAAGCTGCTGACATCATCCAAAACTTATTCCGGAGCCGTTTACACCAAAGTCAAATTTCGGACAAATTCTCACTACTTAAGCTTCCAAAAATAAACTCTTCCTTCCAATTCGACTCTGAATTATCCGATAGCTGAATTCAAATATGCACGCAAGTCGATATACATTATATGAAGTTGTTCAAGGCCTTACACCGCTAAACGGAACTTAAATTCTTAAAACGACCGGTCGGGTCGTTACACTTCTCAAGCAGAACATTAGCATGAAGAATTTCATACATCTCCGTGCCCTCATTCTAAACATTAGCAGTCAAGTTCTCATACTCGTGAACCTGTTCCATGATTGTCTTATCATCAACCATCTGAAACTTGATACACTTTCCAACGACATACTTCTTTTTTCCCGCGTCATCAACACCATATTTCTTCTCCAAATTGTCCCATATAACTTTAATAGATTTATAATTTATAAACAAATCAAATAGATGGTTAGTCATATGGTTAAGTAGATGCCCTCTCATCGTTTTATTGTACTTTTCAAATTTCTTCTTAGCAGCTTATCAACAACAATAATATTAGCAGCATTAGAACTATCAGAACAATATTGTAAAGAGAGGGAAGAGAGGGTTCTTGAGAGATAAGGTTCCATCATCAACCAAAATTGATTCTTCACTATCATTCGGGCCTGGAAGTTACTGAGTAACTATCATCTTCTTCACTGTAAGAGATTTACGGTGCTAGATGGTCCGGTGATTTGTGATAAAAAAATTAAAGGGGAATTGCAATTCAAGGTATGTATGGTTAACTTTAATCTTTGTAGAGTCACCTTGTTGGTGTCCGAGCATTTGGTATGAGTTTCTTGCTTGAGCATATGTGAATTGATTGTTCTAATGTGTTGAGACGTAAGATCCTATTCTCTGATTATCCTAGTTGATTTCCGTACCACCATGCTATGTGAGATTGTAAGAAAGTGATTCTTTGTTGCTTATTCTATCATGTGCAAAGCTCGTTAAATGTTGAATACATCGGTATGAGAGGATGTGCTACAAAATGAAAGAAATGATAATGAATCAAATTGTTGAATGCATCTAAGTGCTAAATTCTGTGTAGCAAGTAATGGAAAGGAAATGTGGATTTATCTAATTGAACTATATGTTGAAGGTATGCCGTATATGACTCACCGTTTGGTAAAGATTACTATGGCCTTGATTTCACATGGTTATTTACGAATGTATATTCTTGATGATGAAAATCCTTGTGATTGAATTGATTGTTCGATGTTGCTATCAAATGAAATTGTAAGGTGGGATCGGGTTGCACGCCGCAACAGAATTGTAAGGTAGGAACGGGTTGCACGCCGCAATAGTATTGTAAGGTGGGATCGGGTTGCACGCAGCAACAGAAATAATAAGGGTGTAATCTGATTATGAGATGGGATCGGGTTGCACGCCGCAACAAGGGAACAATTGAAATAAGAAAATGTGAAAACCTCATTTGTGATTCTCTGTATCCCTGTGAAATATTTGTTTGGGTTTCTTTAACTGCCTCTTATATGTGTATTGCTTGATTTTACGTAGAGTAAAGTTTGTCTATACATGCTAGTACTATTCAATGGAACTAACGTCCCTTTTACCGGGGGCGCTACATCTTTTATATGGATGTAGGTGTTTCTATAGAAGGTAGCTCGGTCCGGCGTTAGTGGTGCCTCCTCTTCATCACTTTAGTAGTTCTGGTGAGCCCTATTTCCTCTCGGGGCCGTGTGTGGACTATATCATTCTCTTTTGCTTATGTTGTAAAAGGTATAGCTGGGGCCTTGTTGCCGGCAAGTATGTATACTCTTCTCCGTACCTTTAGAGGCTCCGTAGACACTATGTGGGTTGTATATATTTTGTGTAGTAGTTGTAACTATTCGTAACAGTGGTCCCGTGTTGGAAATATTGTGCTTAGTTTGTATATTTTGGGATTATGAAATGTTGAAGCTTTAAAAGAGGAAAATGGACTTATGTTGTAAATTCATACTTTGATTCCATTTGCTATTTCATTTATAAAATTGTAATATTATAAACACGGGGTGATGCGTTGGGTAGGAAAGGCAATCAAGGTCCGCTTGACCGGGATCATCCGGTTTGGCACCGGTCTCGTCCCTCGATTTTGAGGCGTGAAAAATATCAGCCGAAGGATCGTTAAATAAAATATAATCAACTTCTAATTATTCAAAGAAAATTAAAAGTTTTTGGGACCAACGCTTATAATTATTTCCATCTAAAGGCTCAAGTTTTGATAGATCAGGAAGTGTTTTGTTCAAAGTGGTGGCCATTAGTCAATATTATTTGTAAAATCACTTTCAAATTGTAAGGAAAATGAGTAAATAATATTGAATAAGAACAAGAAGGAAAGAAGAAAAACTTATCAGAAATATTGTGTCATGGCAAGCCACTGCCTTGAAAGGAATTTCGGCCCGAATGGGTGCAAATCGTTAAAGCTGGTCGCTCCCCAAGATTTCACAGCACCTCCAAACACGTGCACTCGTGGCTGGAAGTTTGGAATTTGCACAACATAGTCGCCCATAAAGAAGAGAAGATGAAGGTATTTTCCGTAGCTGTTACAGAAATTAAAAATGTTGTAGGAAGAAAATAATGATTCGCAAGATCTTGGTTAAGAATTCAGTGAATATGATGGCTAATCCACAACCTATTTATAGGCAATTAGGGAGGTTATATGTATGACAAGTGTAGAGAGTCTTTTGACACTTGTCCAAATATATTAGTCCACTTGGCTCCAATATTAACAAGTGTACCATGTCTTCCATGCATGAAGACACATGATAGATTTGCATAGCCACTTGCCAAAGCCCTTCAACACTTGACTTTAAGGCTTCATGCAAGAAGCCACTTGGAAATAGAAAGGATACTTGTAAAATAAAAAGATCCATGGATATTGGTTGTAAATGGGTTTAAAAAGAAATTTTTGACTTTGCATTATAAATAATACCAACAAGTTATAGCCCCGTTTCCCCCATTTCTGCTTCTTTATGTGTTATTCAGCTGTGTTGTATTGTATCGGGTTGGTAGGTTCGGGTCCGGAGTTATTTCGGAGTGGAATGAGACACTTAGTCTCTTATTTAGAAGGCTAAGTTGGAAAAGTTAATCGGATGTTGACTTATGAGTAAATGATCTCGGATTTGGATTTTCATGATTCAATAGCTCCGGAGTTGTTTCGGAGTGGAATGAGACACTTTGTTGTTGTTTGATGTGATTTGAGAGCTCGATTTAGTTTGTATGGTATTTTAGGACTTGACGGTACCTTTGGTTGAGATTCCGGAGGCCTCGGGTGCGTTTCGGGGTGAGTTTTGAGCGAGTCAGGGCATTTTCGAAACTCAGGTATGGTTCTGGTGTTTTGAAAACGCGGACCTCGGCAGAATTTCGCAGACTTCGGCAGAATTTCGCGGACCGCATAATTTTGTAGAGGCCGCACTCCAGGGAAAGGTTCTGTAGATCCACTTGTCCGACTTCGGAAACCTATATCGTTTGATCTACAAGGAATCTTGAGATGATTCAAAAACAAAAGTTGTAGACCTTTGTGTCTAGTTTCCAGAAAAGTAAAGAAATCTTCATTTGGACATCTGTAGGGAAAGTTATGGCCAAATAACTAAAGCGTGACAGTGCAGCCACATCATTTTTTTGCGACCGTGGTAGCTGGGAGGCGCGGCCGCGCTTGGAATTTCACGGACCACATAGTTGAGTTCAGAGGGTGCACTATATAAATGGGGTTTAGGGCATTATTTCACATTCTGGACCTAGGGAGCTTGGTTTGTGACGATGTTTCGTGGGTTTTCAAGAAATTCATCGGGGTAAGTGATTCTAACTCGGATTTGGTTAATATACATGAATATATCAATGATTTCATCTTCTGATTAGTACTTTGAGGTGGAAGTTTGGAGAAAACTTCAGAAAACTTCGTAAAATGAATTTTTGGGATTTGAATGTCGATTCGAAGTCGGATTTGATTGAAACTAGTATGGTTGGACTCGTGAGTGAATCTGTGTTTGTAATTTGTGACTTTTACCCGATTTCGAGTCGTGGGCCCCGGGGCCGCGTTTTAGCCAATTTCGAGGTTTTGGCCTAATTTTGTATTTTTTTCTTGTGGAATTCGTTTCTTTAGCATATGTTGATGGTATTGTACTGGTTGTGAATAGATTCGAAGCTTTTGGAGACTGAGTCGAGGGGAGAGAGCATCCCTGAGTAGAATTCTACGCTGTTAAGGTAAGTAACAATTTTAAATATGGTTTTGAGGGTATGAAACCTGGAGATTTGATATCATGTGACTATTTGGAGGTGACACCCATGCTAGGTGACGGGCTTGTGGGTGTACGCCGCGACGGATTGATACTTGGTCCGTCCTGTGAGGCTGTGAGGCCTAATAGCCTTTACTTGGTGTTTATGTGTTTTCCTGTATGCTAGAACTTGGCTGCCTTCATGTTAGAGATCATGCTTAGGATTTATCCCTGCTCACAATAGTTATACTCAGTCATAGTGATTTTTGTACATGTTTACCTCAGTCTCTGTTGTCTTCGTGCTGAATACACTGTAATACTTTTATTTGTACTGCTTTCCTTTATTTATTGAAAACTGTGAGGCTAGAGAGGTACATGATTGAGTGAGGCCGAGGGCCCGTTGTGAGATATTGTAATATAGCACGTGAGTTGTCCGTGCAGATCCAGATTGATGCCATAACACGTGAGTTGTCCGTGCTGATCCAGATATGATATGATATCACGTGAGTTGTTCGTGCAACACGTGAGTGGTCCGTGTAAATTAGCGCTTGGGCTGTAGGATCCCCTCTGGAGTCTGAACATCCCCAGTGAGCGCAAGTACCTATTGAGCGTGTACATTGAGGGCTGAGGGATTGAGTGACAATGCTTGTGAGGTTTCATATATTTTGTTGTTGTTGCTTTTATCTGTTAATTGCCTAGTAGTAGTTGATAATCTATGAAACTGATCTCTTACTCATGTTATTCCTTAACTTTGAAAATTATTAATTGAATTATTCTGCTTAGCTCGTCACTACTACTCATTTCCTTAGTTATCACTGTTATTTGCTGAGTCGGTTGTACTCATACTACATCCTGCACTTCATGTGCAAATCCAGGTGTGTTTGAGCATGGCGATTGCTGAGTCCAGGCAGGCTTATCTTCGGAGACCTCAAGGTAGCTGCCAGCGTCCGTATGACCTTGTTACTCCTTCTATTTCCCCTTTTTGGGTTGTATTGACATTTAGATAGTTGTGTAATAGTTTAAGTACTTAGACGCTCATGACTTAGTGACACCCTGATGTTTGGGACTTGTTTTTCGCATTTTATTTCCAAATTTAAAGTTTAACTTGATTTCATGGAAATTTCTAGTATTAAGAATCTTTACTTAACTCTTATATCTTAAATTGGTGGTATTTTTGGGAAAATAGGCTTGCCTAGTATCGCGATAGGCGCTATCACGACAGGGTTTAGATTTGGGTCGTGACAAATATCCTCCCAGAAAACTAAAAATCAGTAACTACTTTGGACCCCTTATAAAAACCTAAAATTCTTACAGGTTTACTAGTTGAACTGGTTCTGGAATGCAGCTGCAGAAAATCAGTTTAAACAGCACAAAAACGCAGCTGAATGTTGCAGAAACTATCTTCCAAATAACAATGCCAATAGACTAGTAAAACTAATTGCAATTCCAACTTACTGGCCACAACAGATGCAAAATAGTTTTGAACTAGTTCCGACAGATGAACCTCACTTCAGCTTATTTCAACAGATTTTGAAACACACACTCAATCAATTTCCAATAAGAACCTTGAGTCGATTCAGGAATTCAAACTTGATCACAATCAACAAGAAACTTGAGACAAACTCATTGATTCAAATTAACCACTACCTTCAGAATTTAGAGAATTTCCGCCAAAAGAGACTCACAACTAGCTCTGAGCAATCTGCTAGTACACAAGATCTTCAGCAACAACGCAATTCAGATTACTGTCCTAGATTCAAAGCAACTACAATTGACGACTCTATGAATCGAACTCGGGCTCGAACAGAACTCTTACAAATAACAGTCATTATTTCCAGAAGATATCGATGAAATTTCAGCTCAAACAATCAAGTTTTCAAACATAGAAGTTCATGAACTTAAAAAGTTAAACATGCTTCCAAACATTCAG
This sequence comes from Nicotiana knightiana, assembly GCA_005239525.1. NCBI lineage: Eukaryota > Viridiplantae > Streptophyta > Magnoliopsida > Solanales > Solanaceae > Nicotiana > Nicotiana knightiana. Next base: position 149,797 of record ML382004.1, read on the forward strand.
GGTTAGAGAATCTGAACCTGGAGTTTTCTTTTGAATTCAATCGACACTGTAATCGGAAAGTTCAATCATCGTGGAAATTACCTTCGTGGAGCCAAATCAGTTGCAAATGAATCTCAAGAAAAAAAAATGAAGAGCACAACTGTTGTTCTTCGAGTTCTTAGGTCTTCCAGCTATGGTTCGACCCAAATCCAACAAAAACTCAACCAATGGAGCTCAAATCAGGATTACAAACTCCCAACAACAGCTCGAACGAAGCTCTAAAATCAATTTGGAACATGACTCACTAAATCGACGAACCCTTGGTCGTCTTCTCCAAAATTGACTCAAGAATTTTTTATCAAAACCCTAGAAATCGGTTCAAATAGAGCTCAATCTTCTGATTTCGAGCTCACACTCACCTTTCCAGCGAATCCAAACAACACCCAATCGATTTCGAGCTCAAATTTTTGGAACCAGCGCAAAACTCCCAAATTTGCTTATGTTGTTCGTCGTCTTAGCGTTCAGAAGCTAAAACCAAGCTTCAATCCAAACTCAAATCACTAATTACTTGAGCTATGAATCAATCGATACTCAAATATTCAGAAGTTTTCATAATTTTGGAAGGTATTTCGAACAGTTGTAACAGTAAGCAATTTCAAATTCCGGAAACAAATATTAGCATTTGTTTGGCCATAGATTTCCAAATTTATTTTGAAAAATCTTATTTGGGAGAAGTTTGGTTTGAAAAACATGAAACATGACTTATACTCACAAGTTCTAAAAGCTATTATAAATACCCAACAATACAATTATCATTAAAATTCATTATATTATCGCAAACCATAATCTTGAACATAAATAAATTTAGTACAAAATTACCATATAATGAACTACATGATACACTATCAGATGACCGAAAAGACGAAGCAAAATTGTAACAAAATAATAAATGGTGGGCTCTTTTATAAAATACAAAAGTTTGGGGCAATTCCTTAAAAATCTAATAATGATATTTTGGCCCAAAACAAGCTATTGAGCTGGTTTTGGGATTTGTGATTTGGGGTTTTGCCAAAATGTAAGCAAAATCTATGACCAAACATGTGTTTGACAAATGAAACCCAAATTTATTTTGGCAAAATCTATGGCCAAATAGGTCCTTAGAATACGATGAACAGTAACCAACTATTTTTGGAAATTTTCCATTTTTTTTTGGATTTTAAAATATTGTGAGTTCTTTTGAACCATTGTGAACTTTATTCTGAGATTTATCTTGCAACCCTAACTAGTTCATAGGTTAAGGCAGTAAGACAATTTTCTTTATTGTGATATCTTTGGTTTCTTTTGATATTCTTCGAAGACGGCTAGTTTCTTTTACTAGTTCTTGTCGTAAGTTATTCAAACTTGTTACACTTCGCAGTATTACGACGATGTTACACCCCGTAGTATTGTACGTTGGATTTTTCGTACGATAATTGACATCAGTTCAAGGATAAGATTATTCTGAGGTTATAAGTATTATCCTATTTCAAACAAATGATAAGTAAATTCGTGAAGGTGAGAGGGTAGGCAAATTGAAGAAAATGAGTTTCATCGAAGTTTTACATTTTGAGATAAAATACGGTCCAAGCTATAATGCCCCGTATTTATGGACTAGTGCCATACAAGGTACGACATGACCATGATTGCTATGTAATGGGAGAAAAGCTTCAACAAAAATTCATACGAGATTCCATAATGTAACAGCAGCGTGAGATGCGATTTTACGAGAACACGGTATAATCTTTCTCAAGAATATCATACGAATTTTCCCTACTTCGACCCGCCGTTACATGTTATTCGCAAAAGACGTGGGTTAGAGGAATTGTTAAGAGAATCGGCTCAGGTATGTTAAGGCTATCCATTCTTTCCTTTTGGCATGATCCATATAATACAAACGAAACGAGCAAATATGCAACTTTCATAAATGACTCTATTCATAGAAGTGCTAGGGGTGCCTATGTTCTTCATTCCCCATATGTCTTATTATTATATCTTCTATTCATGGGTCTCAGAAAACTACATAGTTGATAAAGTTTATCCGAAAGGCATATTGATCTTATGACATTCCGAGAAATCTTATCAACGCACTTCTTATGCATTTCACACATTTATACATGTATACTGACCCATGACCAGATGGCGTTATATACGCGTATATTATATGTATATGGGATATGGGAAAAGGTTACGATGTTATATACGCACCACCACCTGATCAGCTGATATACGTTGATGATTTCTCCCATAGTGGCCAAGATGATATGATGGGATACCCTCAGAAGCTTGATCATGTTATGTACGCATATACCTATGCATGGTATGAAATTTATACACATATGCATGACATTATAAATGTTTCATGATTCATAGAGCTATTTAGACTTACAGGTTGAGTCTTTTACTCCATGTTTCTTCCATGTCTATTGTATACAGCTTTCCCTGCTTTACATACTTGGTACTTTATTTGTACTGATGTCCCTTTTGCTTGGGGGTGCTGTATTTCATGCCCGCAAGTCCCGATAGACAGGTTGAAATTCCCCCAAGTAGGCTATCAGCTCAGTGGAAGATGTTGGTGCGCTCCATCTGCTCCGGAGTTGCTTATTTGGTCAGTATGATTTAGATATGTATTGATTGGTATGACGGGGCCCTGTCCCGATCTTTATGGTATTTATCAACTCTTAGAGGCTTGTAGACATATGTCATGTACTTGAAAGATTGTATAGCCTTGTCGGCATATGTTCAGTGTACGAGTGATCATTTTGGTCTTATAGGCCCGTATGTCATATGTATAAGTTTGTATTACATATTGGGTCGTCCTATGTCGAGTATTCCCTCATGTTTTATTCTAGTTTTCTCACGGCAACCTTTCCGTCTCATTTACCTATAAGATACGTTATGTTGGTACTCGATTGAGTAAGGTACCGGGTTCCCGTTGCGGCCAATCGGTTTGGGTCGTGACAACAGTGGTATCAGAGAAATTCTATCATAGGGAGTCTACAAGCTGTATCGAGTAGAGTCTTGTTTATGGGTGTGTTGTGCACCACACTTATAAGTAGGAGGCTACATGGCATTTAAGACTGTCACTCTTTCTTCTTACTCTAGATCGTGTGGTAGAGCTCAGTAGTTTCCTGAACTCTATCTTATTCATAATACAACAATCCCTACATCTAGGAAGACATTTGGTAAGAGATTGCATGTGGTTGTGGAAGAGTTGAGTTAGAGGAACTCGATTTTGCATCATTCTTATGATGGATAAATGTGAGGTCTTAAGCAAAACATGTGTGTAATAAGACATGTAAGCTTCTTGATAGGGAGCCCTAAGTCAAGAATAACTATCCAATTATATGGTGAAAAGAAATGATAGATTTAGAAGGTAGATACAAGTTTTAACAAGTAAGAGAAGCAAGGTGAAGAAGGGTACGAGGCGCCCAGTTAATGAAGATTATCAATATTTACAATTCAGGAAGAGAAATATAAGCCTTTTGAGTTACCTTCAACAATAACACATGTATGTACAGTCGGCCACACCCATCTCAGTTATGACCTATGGGAGCTAACATATATGATTTAATCGAAGGACGAGATATCAAGATCTGGCTGGGGTTAGAATAATCCAAAACGGTGAATGGATTGTTTGCGTTAGTTGAAAATTCTAAAGGATATTGCAAATGTGTTGATAGATCTCCTTGTGAGACACCCAACTGGTGCACTCTAGAATAGTACAGCTAGATACGAATACTAGAATGTTTAAAAAAATTATTATTACAAAGACAGGCACTAGAATCCTGGAAGAGATAAATATTACCTTAGTGTGGCTCCCGTCCCTAGTAGAGATAGAATGTTAGGAAAATCGAAGAGCCAACGGATGGAGCAAGGGGAGCGAAAAGCAAAAGAATGTCTTGTTGAAGTTTTCAGAATAAAGTGATAGACAGAAATGTTAGCAGGGAAATAAGAAGAGAGTTAATGAAGCATAATGAGTAAGATATGATACATGGATGACAACGGTAGATAAAAAAATTACAGCATTACAGAGTCTATAGTCAAGGGAAGGAAAAGATAAGAGGTGACAGGCCTTGAGACAAGAAAAGAGTATAGGCCATAAAGTCATATCCTCATTTCGAGAAATAAGTTGATGACTCTAACATGATTACTAGAAGGAAAAGTTAGACCCCAAAGTAATAGAAATCAGTATGGGATGGTGAACAAGATAAACTAAGCATGAATTAGGGACTGAGTGATTTGATAATAGTTGGTATCATGAAACTTTCAGATTGTGTTCCGGCGATAATGTCACGACCCAAATTCCCAACCCACGGGATTGTGATGGCGCCTAACACCACACTTTCTAGGCAAGCCAATGTTAGAACTTGATTAGCCATTTTCCTTTAACAATATTTACTTAAACACAATGAGACAATTTAAAATAAACTAAATCTAATAATTTCCAACAAATGTAGTCAGGAATAATGTCCGATATGATGAAACAAATCACGAACTAAAGAGTAATACAAATAAAGAGTACTACAAATAATGAGCTATAAGAATTATATATCTATTTTTGAATGTAATAAAACAGTGTCTATAAAATTAAGAGAAGATTCCAGGAATCTGCGTATGCCAGCAGATCTACCTCATGTATCCGAACGATGATTTCAGTTACTAAAATCTCACAACTCTGGCCGGTACCTGGATCTGCACAAAAGAGTGCAGAGTGTAGTATCAGTACTACCGACTCCATGTACTGAGTAAGTGCCGAGCCTAACCTCGACGAAGTAGTGACGAGGCTACGGCGGGGCATTAACAATATAACCTGTGAACAGTATATATAATGTAAAAAGGAAATAATTATAATAAACTAAATAACCAGTAACTTGCAACAGTAAATAAAAACAACTTGGATAACTCTTTTCAGATATCAGCTATAATCAACTCCTCAAAATTTCTAAGTTTCAATTTAAATCACAGTAAAAATCAGAGTATGAAAACCTTTTTAATAAATCCGTATGTTTTCCAAAATCCTTATTTTTTTGAAAATCAGTAAAACATAAATATTCTCCCTTATCGCTCCTTGTTGCGGTGTGCAACCCGCTCCCACCTGTCCACGCTTAGTGCTCCTCCCTATATATATATAACCCTTATTTCTCTTGTTGCGGCGTGCAACCCGATCCCACCTGTCCTCCATTATCACTCCTTGTTGCGGCGTGCAACCCGCTCCCACCAGAGAATCACATCATTTTGTTTATAAAAAAAACTCCACAATTCAGGTCAAAACCTTTCACAATATTCTTGTCTCAACAATTTTTAAATAGATAACTGTAGAACTCATGAACTTCATCAATTATCATTTCACAATGAAACAAACCGGAATATATATATAAATCATAAAACAATGTCATCCAATTCAAGCTTTATGTATCACCATGAAACCAAGGGAACAATCAACACTTCCAAAATACTGGGAATAATACATTGACGACAAGTCGACGAAAACAATTAGACATGGAGGTATCAATGATCACAAAACAGTTTAACCAGGAATCAAATAAATTGGAAACAAGGAAGGGACCATGTTCAACAATAATTTAGTGGTGCATAGATACTCGTCACCTCACCTATACACCTCAGACATGCAAGTTCACATAGCATTTAAGTGGGAATTCCTATTTCTCAAGTCAAGGTTAAACCAAGCACTTACCTCAAATTCGTAGGCCACTCACTGCTCAATTACAACTTTTCCTTTCAAATTTTGCCTCTAACCCGCTCGAATCTAGTAAAAATTAGTTTAATATCATTAATTTATGCTAAAGGAACTAAATTTACTGAAAAATCATTGTTTTCGTAAGTTTTCTCAAAAAAAGTTAAAACCCGACCCCGGGCCCGCTTGGTCCAAACTCGGGGTTCGGACCAAATTCGGTTTACCCATTCTCCCTCGAGCCCGAATATGCAATTAGTTTCGAAATCCGACCCCAATTCGAGGTCAAAATTTGATATTTACCAAATTCTCTAATTCTACCCAAACCCCCAATTTCTACCATGAAAATTCTTGATTATTGATTGAAAAGTGATTAAAAACATTGGGTAATTGAAAGAGAAGAGTTTAGAATTTTTTACCAACAATTTGGGGATGAATTTGTGTGAAGAAAATCGCCTCTAGGTCTTTGTAGTTCGAAAATATGAAGAAAATCGGTTCTGCCCGTTTTTTTGAAATTGATTTTATATAGCTGGGCAGGCCTTCATCGCGATCGCGATGGGCCTGCTGCGTTCGCAGAGGGTATATGGCCTTCGCGTTTGCACTGATACGGACGCATTCGCGAAGCTTTGCGACTTATGAACATCGCGATCGCGACCCATTGGTAGCGTTCGCGTAGAACAAATCGAGCCCCTTTTCCTCAGGCCCACTTGACTCACTGCGTTCGCGTGTGCCTGCCTGCATTCGCGAAGGGTCTCCTCCTAGTGCTTCGCGTTTGCGTCCAAGGCCACGCGTTCGTAAAGAACAAAAATGACCCCCAGCAAATTTACTCTTCGCGATCGCGTGAGAGACTTCGGATCGCATAGAACAAAGCATCAGTGCACCAGAAACAGTTATGACAACAGACTTTTATAAGTTCAAAACATCCCGTCGTCTATCCAAAACTCACCCGAGCCCTCGGGGCTCTTAACCAAACATGCACGCAAGTCTAAAAATATCATGCGGACTTGCTCATGAAATCAAGTCACGAAAATAACATCTAAAACTATGTATTTAACCTCAAAACTCATGATTTTTCTCAAGAACACTTCAATTTCACTATTTCTCAACCAGACGTACGAATCACGTCAAATCAACTCCGATTCTTACCAAATTTCACAAGTAGGACTTAAATATCATAACAAACCTGTACCGGCCTCCGGAACCAAAATACGGGCCAGATACCAATGAGTTCAAACATTAATTCATTTATTTATTTCCTTAAAAATCCAGCATAACAATTTTCTTCAAAAATTGATTTCTAAAGCTAGGGACCTCGGGATTCAATTTCGGGCATACGCTCAAGTCCCATATTTTACTGCGGACCTCCCGGGATCGTCGGAACATGGATCCGGGTATGTTCACTCAAAATGTTGAACCAAGTCAACTAAAACCAAATTTTAAATTCAAAAAATTACTATTTCTCATATTTTCACATAAAAGCTTTCCGGTTGTACGCCCGGACTGTGCATGCAAATTGAGGTAAATAAAATTAATCTTTTTAAGGATAATGAGCCTGGAATGGAGTCTTAATTTATAAGATGACCCTTTGGTTCATCACAATCTCCACCTCTAAAACAAACGTTCGTCTTCGAACGGACATAGAGAATTACCTGAACTAGCAAACAAGTGGGGATATCTATTCTGCATGTCCGACTCGGACTCCCAAGTAGCTTCCTCAACAGGATGACCTCTCCACTGTACTCGAACTGAAGGGTAACTCTTTGATCTCAACTGACGAATCTGCCGGTCTAGAATGGCTACCGGCTCCTCCTCATAAGTCAAATCTTTGTCCAATTGGACAGAGCTGAAATCTAACACGTGGGACGGCTCACCATGATATTTCCGGAGCATAGATACATGCAATACCGGATGAACTAAGGGTAACCCTGGAGTCAACGCAAGTCTATAAGCTACCTCCTCCACTCTATCAAGAATCTCAAATGGTCCGATATACCTAGGGCTCAACTTTCCCTTCTTCCCAAATCTCATGACACCCTTCATGGGCGATACCCGAAGTAATACTCTCTCTCCAACCATGAATGCCACATCCCGAACCTTACGATCGGCGTAACTCTTTTGCCTAGGCTGAGCTGCACGAAGTCGATCCTGTATAATCTTGACATTATCTAAGGCCTCTTGAACTAAGTCTGTACCCAATAACCGAGCCTCTCCCGGCTCAAACCACCCAACTGGAAATCTACACCGTCTACCATATAGTGCCTCATAGGGAGCCATCTGAATGCTCGACTGATAACTATTATTGTAGGCAAACTCCGCTAACAACAAGAATTGATCCCAAGAACCTCCAAAGTCAATAACACAAGCGCGGAGCATAGCCTCTAGAATCTGAATGGTACGCTCAGACTGCCTGTCCGTCTGAGGATGAAATGTAGTGCTCAACTCAACTCGGATACCCAACTCTCGCTGGACTGTCCTCCAAAAGTGCGAGGTAAACTGCGTACCTTGATAAAAAATGATAGACACAGGCACACCGTGAAGGCGAACACTCTCTCGAACATAAATCTCTACCAATCGCTCCGAAGTGTAAGCACTTGCCACTGGAATGAAATATGCTGATTTAGTCAACCTATCCACAATAAACCAAACGGCATCGAACTTCCTCTGAGTCCGTGGGAGTCCAACAACGAAGTCCATAGTGATAAGCTCCCACTTCCACTCAGGAATCTCTATCTGCTGAAGCAAACCACCAGGTCTCTAATGCTCATACTTCACTTGTTGACAATTCAAGAAACGATCCACATAAGCAACAATATCCTTCTTCATCCTTCGCCACCGATAATGCTGCCGCAAGTCCTAGTAAATCTTTGCAGCACCTGGGTGAATAGAATACTTAGAACTGTGAGCCTTCTCAAGGATCAACTCACGAAGGACATCAACATTGGGCACACATATATGACCATGCATCCTCAAAAAACCATCATCTCTAACTGTAACCTTCTTGGAACCACGTGTCGAACTGTGTCCCTAAGGACCATCAAGTGCGGGTTATCATCCTGCCGATATCTGATACGCTCGAATAAGGAAAACCGAGCAAATGTATAAGCTAGAATATGGCTGGGCGTAATATCCAACCTCACGAACTGATTAGCCAAAGTCTGAATATCTGAAGCTAATGGTCTCTCACCGACTGGAATAAATGCAAGGCTGCCCATACTTACTGCCTTCCTACTCAATGCATCGGCCACCACATTGGCCTTCCCCAGATGATACAATATAGTGATGTCATAATCTTTCAATAACTATAACCATATCCTCTGTCTCAAATTAAGATCCTTTTGCTTGAATAAGTATTAGAGGCTATGATGATCCATTTAAACCTAACATGACACGCCATAAAGATAGTGCCTCCATATTTTCAACGCATGAACAATGGCTGCCAACTCTAAGTCATGGACAGGATAATTCTTCTCATGAATCTTTAACTGCCGACACACATATGCTATCACCCTGCCCTCTTGCATCAATACCGCTCCCAACCCAACACGGGAAGCATCACAATATACCGTGAAAGATCTTGAACCTGATGGTAACACCAATACCGGTGCTGAAGTCAAAGTTGTCTTGAGCTTTTGAAAGCTCGCCTCACACTCGTCCGACCATTTAAATGGGGCACCTTTCTGAGTCAATCTCGTTATCGGGGCTGCTATAGATGAGAAACCCTCCACAAAACAACGATAGTAACCTACCGAACCCAAGAAGCTCCTGATTTCTGTGGCTGTAGTGGGTTTAGGCCAGTTCCTGACTACCTCTATCTTCTTAGAATCTACCTGAATACCCTCTGCTGATACGATGTGACCCAAGAAATCTACTGAATCTAACCAAAATTCACACTTTGAAAATTTTGCATACAACTGATTATCCCTCAAAGTCTGGAGTGCTATACGGAGGTTCTTCTCATGCTCCTCCCGACTGCGGGAGTATATAAGAATATCATCAATGAACACAATTACGAAGGAATCTAGATAAGGCTTGAAAACTCGATTCATCAAATCCATAAAGGCTGCTGGGGCATTAGTCAAGCCAAAAGACATCACCAAAAATTCATAGTGCACATACCTTGTCCGAAAGGCTATTTTAGGAACATCAGACGCCCTAATCTTTAAATTATTGTAGCCCGATCTCAGATCAATTTTCTAAACCACACTGGCACCCTGAAGCTGATCAAATAAATCATCAATTCTCGGCAATGGATACTTATTATTGATAGTAAATTTATTCAACTGTCGGTAATCTATACACATTCTCATCGATCCATCCTTCTTCTTTATGAACAAAATCGGTGCACCCCAAGGTGAGACACTAGGCCTGACGAAACCCTTATCAAGCAGGTCTTGCAACTATTCTTTCATGTAACGACCCGATCGGTTGTTTTGAGCTCTAGCGTGTCGTTCAACGGTTTGAAGTTGTGAGCATCTCCATTTCAGGTATTATGACTTGTAGGTGTGGTAGAAATTGAATTTCGGGAAGTTTAGAGTTGATTTGGAAAGAAAATTCTCATTTCAGAAGCCTTAAGTTGGAGGAATGGACTAAGATTGAAATTTTGAGTAAACGACCTCAGATTCAGGATTTGAAGGTTCCTGCAGGTTCATATGATGATTTCGGACTTGGGCTTATGTCCGGATCGGGTTTTGGATAACCCGGGAGCGTTTCGGCGTATATTGTGGAAGTCAGCATTTTTGAAGGAATTTCCTAAGTTTGGCTTGAAGCGCATTTCTGTGAAATCGATGTCCATTTGGAATTTTGATATCGGGGTTGGAATGCGATTCCAGAAGTTAGAGCAGGTCCGTGATGTCAAATATGACTTGTGTGATAAATTTGGGGTCAATCGACGTGATTTGATGGGTTTCGACATCAGATGTAGAAGTTGGAAATTTCTAAGTTCATAAAGTTGGGATTTGGGTGCGATTCGTGGTTTCGATGTTGTTTGAGGCCTCGAGCAAGTCCGCATTATGTTTGAAACAGGTTGGTATAATTGGACGGGGTCCCGGGGGCCTCGGGTGGATTCCAGGTGGTTAACGGATCAATATTTGAAGCTAGAAGAGGAGCTAGAATTTGCTATCATTTGGTGTGACCGCACCTGCGAGGCTTTGGCCGCAGGTGCGGCTATGGCACTGCAGGTGCGAAGAAGTGGTGGTCTGGCTAGGAGCGCAGGTGCGGTGATATTTTCGCACCCGCGAAGTCGCAGATGCGGGCTATGGGGCGCAGGTGCGAAGTTGGCTTGAGCTGAGGAAAGCCGCAGGTGCGGAGGTTTGGTCGCACCTGCGGAATCGCAGGAGCGAAAAATGGCCTGGGCAGAATGTACATGAGGACTTGTAGGAAAATTTGGGAAAAATCTTAAAGAAACCTAGAATTTGTATTTGGATTTTAACCACTAAATTGAGCATGTAATTTACAGTAAATTGTATATTTGAGTTAATAAGGCTATGGGTAGAATATACCTTCGAGAAATTTCGGATTCCGGGCACGTGGGCCCGAGGGCATTTTGGTCAATTCACCGAGCAGGTTGGGAAAGTATATAATTTGAATTTGTTGCGAGTGGTAGGATGAATTTTCATTGTTTTGCCCGTTATTTGGTAGTTTTGGGGCGTTGTGCATCCATGGGAGTCGTCGGAAGGGCTTGGAAGCCAGTTATGGGACTTCGGAGCGAGGTAAGTCTCCTTTCTAACTTTATGGGGGGGGGGGAATTGTTCCCCTAGGTGAACTAATTTAGTATGTGCTACTATCTGCGGGGGCTACATATGCACGAGGTGACGGGAATGCGTGCGTAGCTACTATTATGCCATGTCCGAGTAGTCTAGGACCCACTAGCATGCCTTACCTGTTGTACCTATGATCCTACTGTAATATTAGACTGTTAATATAATCGAAATCGTAATTGAATATCTAAAGAAGACTAGAGTTCATTTTCTTAATCAGCTAGAAAGAGAATTGATTTCCTTCGTGGATAATTGCATACCTGATAAGGTGATATTATTGAATATTATTAAACTTGGCAAATGAATTTCGAGAAAGGATTTAAATACTATTTTGTGTTTTTTAAAGAGAAATTTGTCATTTGCTTGAGTATTTGTTTTCCCGATGTATTCGAGGTGGACTGTTGATTGTGCATGACTGCAAGTGACCTTCGCAATTTACATTCCGCGAGTGGAGTGTTATTTTCCCCACTCTCATCGGAGCGGGCCGTACGCCACGGAGGATTGAAAGGTGCACTTATGGTTCGGGCCGTTCGACCCTCGGCAGTGCATAGACATGATTGTTTTATTGAATGGTGCACTTATGGTTCGGGCCGTTTGACCCTCGGCAGTGCATATACATGATTGTTTTATTGAAAGGTGCACTTATGGTTTGGGCCGTTCGACCCTCGGCAGTGCATATACATGATTATTTTATTGAAAGGTGCACTTATGGTACGAGCCGTTCGATCCTCGACAGTGCACAAATATGATTATTATGACGGCTCAGGTCGGTTGTCCTTATCCCGTATGCGCATGCTAAATTGTTAAATGTTTTCATGGATTTTGAAGTGATAAGATATTTGGGGGAAAACAAGAAGTAATTGTTTATTTAAGACATTTGGGGGGAAAATTAGGAAGTAGTAACTGTTTATTTACTTCCAGTATTTACTTGGACTTCAGTGTCTTAAATATTTGCTGCTTTACTACCTTTGCATGCCTATCGTGTTCATCATATTCTGTTAAAGTAATTTGTTGGACCTTAGTGAGTGTCTAATTCGACCTCTCGTCACTACCTCTCTGAGGTTAGGCGGGCGACTTACTGAGTACACGTTGTTTTTTTACTCATGCTACACTTGCTGTGCATTTTTATTGCACAGGTACTTTCATAGTGTCATGGCTGGTTTGGAGACTTAGGCGAGTTGCACCATCCGGAGGCGATCCGCAGCTGACAGAGTCTCCCTCATACTGTATTTATTTTCATTTTAAATTCCTTGTCCAACTTGTATTTCGGATAAGCTTTGTGATGATTGTATAAATTCTTAGAAATTGCTCATGTACTTGTGACACTGGCATCTGGAATGTGTTGGGATATATTTGCTAAAATGGAATATTCAAACCATTATTTTACTTAACAGATTTTATTTAGTTAATATGTAATAAAGTGAAAGGAAATGCTTTTTCATAAATGTTAAAACAGGAAATTATTTCAATTAATTAATGATTGGCTTGCCTGACGGTGGTGTCAGGCGCCATCACGACCTTAATAGGTTTTGGGTCGTGACATTTCAATTCTTTCAATTCTGGTGGGGCCATCCGGTATGGAGGAATAGAAATGAGCTGAGTTCCCGGAGCAACATCAATACAAAAATCGATATCCCTGTCGAGTGGCATCCCCGACAGGTCTGTAGGAAACACTTCGGGAATATCCCGAACAATAGGCACTGACTCTATTGAAGAAACCTCGGCATTAGAATGACGGATATGAGCCAAATAATCCAAACATCCCTTCTCAACCATGCGACGAGCCTTGGCATAAGAAATCACTCTACTGGGAGAATGACCAGGAGTCCCTTTCCATTCTAACCGAGGTAATCTCGGCAAAGCTAAAGTAACTGTCTTGGCATGACAGTCTAAGATGGCATAATAAGGTGACAACCAATCCATACCCAATATGACATCAAAATCGACCATGTCAAGAAGAAAAAGGTCTACACTAGTTTCAAGACCCTCAATAATGACTACGCACGAACGATATACACGATCTACAATAATAGCATCTCCCACCGGCATAGACACATAAACATGGACACTCAAAGAATCGCGGGGCACAACCAAATACGAGGCAAAATAGGATGACACATAAGAATAAGTAGACCCCTGATCAAACAAAACTGAAGCATCTTTATTACAAACTGAAATGGTACCTGTGATAATAGCATCGGAGGACTTCACCTCGGGTCTGGGTGGAAATGTATACAATCGGAGCGGGTCCCATAACCATGAACTATGTCTCTGTGAGGACCTCTAACATGTGGACCTCCACCTCTAGCGGGCTGGCCTCCACCTCTAGTAGGCTGACCTCCACCTCTAACATTCTGACCTCTACCTCTGACTACCTGACCCCTACCCCTGGATGGCTGGGCAGGTGGTGTTGTAGCTGGTACCAGAACTATAACACTAGAATTCTGGTACTGAGGCTGACCCTGATGAACCGGCTGACCACGATAATAACTATGAAGAGGAGGTGCTCTGATAGGGGATGACTGATCAGAATAAGGCAAGTAAGAGCCACGACCACCTGAGGCACCATAGGATGTCTGAAGTGCTGAATTAAATGAACTGGAAGAATGGCCTCTGCCATGAGTATCTCCGCCTCCAGACGAGGCACCGCTGAATCTACCGGAATGACGAGGTCTCTTGTCTAACCCCTGACCTCCCATCCCGAGAACCGTCTCAACTCTCCTGGAAAAATTGGCCACATCCTGGAATGAAATCTCAGTCCCTGTCTCCTTAGCCATCTGTAACCTGATGGGCTGGGCAAGGCCTTTAATAAATCTCCTAATCCTCTCTCTCTCTATGTGGGCAACAAAAGAATAGCATGCCGAGCCAAATCCACAAAACGATTCTCATACTGGGTAGCTGCCATGCCGCCCTGCTGAAGATGCTTAAACTAACGACACTTCTCTTCTCTAGTAGTGACAGGCAAAAATTTCTCCAAAAAAAGGGAGAAAACTGATCCCAAGTCAGAGCAGGTGACCCAGCTGGTCTAGTAAACAAATAATCCCTCCACCATTTTTTGGCAGAACTAGTCATCTGAAACGCAGCGAAGTCAACCTCATTGGTCTCAAAAATACCCATATTACGAAGAACCTCATGACAGTTGTCCAGATATTGCTGAGGATCCTCTGAAGTAGCACCACTGAAGTGAACAGGGAAAAGCTTGATGAACCTGTCCAATCTCCATAAAGCATCGGAAGTCATAGCTACCCCTTCAGCAATCGGGGCTGCAGCATGTGTCTGAACTACCCCAACTGGGTTGGCTGCTGGGGTCTAGATCTGAGGAGTAGTCTGATCAGCAGTGTGGGTAATAGGAGTATGGACCCCTCCTCCAGCCTGAGATACGGCTGCTACAACGGGGAGTGCGCCAGTCTAGGCTACACTCTCCATAAGGCCCACTAATCGGACCAAAGCATCCTGAAGCACCGGGGTAGAAATAAACCCTTCTGGGACCTCAGCTGGTCCAGCTGGAACGGTCTGACCTGGAGCCCCCCCATCAATCTCAATCTGGGGCTCCGCAGTTGGAGCTGCTGTTTGAGCAGTAAGCTGTGTCCTGCCCCTGCCTTGGCCCCTAACGTGGCCTCGACCTTTTCCCCTAATAGGAGTTGCTGCTGCTGGAAGACCGGATTGTTGGTCAGCAGAAGAAGAAGCATGTGTTTTCGCCATCTGCGGGAGAGTAGAAGAGTTCAATGAGTATTTGACATTACCAAGGATCGCACGACAGAGTAGAAATAAAAACTTAGTTTGTTCCTAACTTCATAGCCTCTGAGAGATAAGTACAGACGTCTCCGTACCGATCCCTCAGACTCTATCAAGCTTGTTCGTGAATTGTGAGACCTATGCAACCTGGTGCTCTGATACCAACTTGTCACGACCCAAATTCCCAACCCACGGGATTGAGATGGCGCCTAACACCACACTTGCTAGGCAAGCCAATGTTAGAACTTGATTAGCCATTTTCCTTTAACAATATTTACTTAAACACAATGAGATAATTTAAAATAAACTAAATCTAATAATTTCCAACAAATGTAGTCAGGAATAATGTCCGATATGATGAAACGAACCACAAACTAAAACTAGCTATATAACTACCCAGGGTATGATGTCACAATTCACGAACTACTAAAGAGTACTACAAATAATGGGCTATAAGAATTATATATCTGTTTTTGAATGTAATGAAACAATGTCTATAAAATTAAGAGAAGACTCCAGGAATCTGCGTACGCCAGCAGATCTATCTCGTGTCTCCGAACGATGATTTCAGCTACAAAAATCTCCTAACTCTGGCCGGTACCTGGACCTGCACAAAAGAGTGCAGAGTGTAGTATCAGTACAACCGACCCCATGTACTGAGTAAGTGTTGTGCCTAACCTCGACGAAGTAGTGACGAGGCTACTGTGGGGCGTTAACAATATAAACTGTGAACAATATATAATAAAGCAAGAAGGAAATAATAATAATAAACTAAATCACCAGTAACTTGCAACAATAAATAAAAACAACTTGGATAACTATTTTCAGATATCAGCTATAATCAACTCCTCAAAATTTCTAAGTTTCAATTTAAATCACAGTAAAAATCAGAGTATGAAAACCTTTTTAATAAAACCGGAAGTTTTCCAAAATACTTATTTTTTTGAAAATCAGTAAAATATAAATATTCTCCCTTATCGCTCCTTGTTGCGGTGCGCAACCCGCTCCCACCTATCCACCCTTATTGCTTCTCCCTATGTGTGTGTGTGTGTGTGTGTGTGTATATATCTATATATATATCACTCTTATTTCTCCTGTTGCGGCGTGCAACCCGATCCCACCTGTCCACCCTTATCACTCCTTGTTGCGGCGTGCAACCCGCTCCCACCAGACAATCACATCACTTTATTTATAAAACAATTTCCACAATTTAGGTCAAACCTTTCACAATATTCTTGTCTCAACAATATTTAAACATATAGCTGTACAACTCATGAACTTCATCAATTATCATTTTACAATGAAACAAACCGGAATATATATATGAATCGTAAAACAATATCATCCAATTCAAGCTTTATGTATCACCATGAAACCAAGGGATCAACCAACACTTCCAAAATACTGGAAACAATACATTGACGACAAGTCGACGAAAACAATTAGACATGGAGGTATCAATGATCACAAAACTGTTTAAGCCAGGAATCAAATAAATTGGAAACAAGGAAGGGACCATGTTCAACAATAATTTAGTGGTGCATAGATACTCGTCACCTCGCCTATACACCACACATAAGAAAACTCACTTAGCATTTAAGTGGGGATTCCTATTCCTTCAAGTCAAGGTTAAACCAAGCACTTACCTCAAATTCGCAGGCCACTCACTGCTCAATTACCGCTTTTCCTTTCGAATTTGCCTCTAACCCGCTCGAATATAATCATATAGTTTAATATCATTAATTTATGCTAAAGGAACTAACTTTACTGAAAAATCATTTTTTCCCTAAGTTTTCTAAAAAAAAATTAAAACCCGACCCTGGGCCCACTTAGTCCAAACTCGGGGTTCGGACCAAATACCATTTATCCATTCGCCCCCGAGCCCGAATATGCAATTAGTTTCGGAATTCGACCCCAATTCGAGGTCAAAATTTAATTTTTACAAAATTCTCTAATTCTACCCAAACCCCCAATTTCTACCATGAAAAATCTTGATTTTTGATTGAAAAGTGATGAAAAACATTGGATAATTGAAAGAGAAGAGTTTAGAATTGTTTACCAACACTTTGGGGATGAATTTGTGTGAAGAAAATCGCCTCTAGGTCTTTGTAGTTAAATTTGAAGAAAATAGGTTCTTCTCATTTTTTTGAAATTGATTTTATATAGCTGGGCAGGCCTTCACCGCGATCGCGATGGGCCTGCTGCGTTCGCGGAGGGTACTGGCCCAAAGGCCTTCACGTTCGCACTGATATGGAAGCGTTCGCAAAGCTTTGCGACTTATGAACATCGTGATCGCGTCCCATTGGTCGCGTTCACACAGATGAAATTTAGCCCCTTTCCCTCCTGCCCACTTAACTCACTGTGTTCGTGTGTGCCTGCCCGCCTTTGCGAAGGGTCTCCACCCAGTGCTTCGCATTCACGTCCAAGGCCACGCGTTCACATAGAATAAAAATGAAGCCCAACAAATTTACTCTTCGCGATCGCGTGAGAGACTTCGCGATCGCGTAGAACAAAGAATCAGTGCACCAGAAACAGTTATGACAACAGACTTTTATAAGTTCAAAACATCCCGTAGCCTATCCAAAACTCACCTGAGCCCTCGGGGCTCTTAACCAAACAAGCACGCAAGTCTAAAAAGATCATACGGAATTGCTCGTGCGATCAAGTCACGAAAATAGCATCTAAAACTATGAATTTAACCTCAAAACTCATGATTTTTCTCAACAACAATTCAATATCACTATTTCTCAACCGGACGTCCGAATCATGTCAAATTAACTCCGATTCTTACCAAATTTCACAGATAGGACTTAAATATCATAACAAACCTGTACTAGGCTCCGAAACCAAAATACTGTCCCGATACCAATGAGTTCAAACATTAATTCATTTATTTATTTCCTTAAATATCGAGCATAACAATTTTCTTCAAAAATTCGAAATTCAATTCTGGGTATACGCCCAAGTCCCATATTTTACTGCGGACCTCCCGGGATAGTCGAAACATAGATCCGTGTCCATTCACTCAAAATGCTGAACCAAGTCAACTAAAACCAAATTTTAAATTCCAAAAATTATTATTTCTCATATTTTCACATAAATGCTTTCCGGTTTCACGCCCGGACTGCGCACGCAAATTGAGGTAAATAAAATTAATTTTTTTAAGGCTAATGAGCCTGGAATGGAGTCTTAATTTATAAGATGACCCTTTGGGTCATCACATATAATAGAATGGATGAAAGAAGAGTAACCTTTAAAGGTCATTCAGGAAGATGCTTCCCCAAAGCAAGTAATGTGAGCAAAGTTAAGCTTAAGGAACTATGTGTACCAGTTACACTAAGTGTCACCCTCGTGAGTAAGGAATTTTGTTATCCTTGGTACAGAAGGACTACCACAAGGCGAGTAAGGGTCATCGATGATGTGAAAAGACGCCAAAGATTAAGAGGTAAAACATCTATAAGTAGATCGTCGTAGCTCTAAATCTTAGTAATCCCCTAAAGGGGGGAATATGAAGTGATGTGGCATTAAGTCAGAATTAAGTGGTTTTAGTAACTATGGAATGGTAAAGGAAGAATGCGATAAAAATGAGAAAGTAAGGGTTCCTGACCGAGATGTTATTGATAGATAACGAGCCAGTGCGAGACGTAAGTTAAGACAAAGGAAATAACACAAGAAAAAAACGCAAAATATTGATAAGAGAATGGGCCAACGAATAGCTAGCAGTTGATTCAGAAAGAGCCTAGTTATGGCTAGACAAGAGGATACAGACAAATTAACAGATCGTGCAAGATAAACATAGTGAATCCCAACATGGGGAACATCGTGACCCTTGAGAAATATTCCGATAGGAGTTGGGGTAGTTAAAGGTACCGTATGAGTGTTTCAGAAATAAAAGAGAGTGCCACTGGGAAGACAGTCAAAATATCAGTTCAGAAGCAACCCTACAAGCACAAGGGCGTGGAGGTAAGTAACTACGTATAATTATAGGCGAGGAAGGGCATAAAAAATTCCGTCAAGTATATGATGTAATAAGCTCGCAGATTTACAAGAGTCAACGGGTCCTCCCTAAGTACTACAATGAAAGACTAGCTGAGGAAATAAGGAAGAAGACTTAAACTAAGCATAGAAACTTGAAGAAGAAATGGTCAGGTAAAAACAGTCTCACTACAACATTGTATGCACTCCATAAGAAAGTGGCACCTACCGTGTCTAATGAACGAGAAGTAAAATCAAAAGTAATATTCGAGATCATATGAGTTGCACAAAAATTCTGGCATGCGTGAGAGCTAAGATAAGCTAAGTATGCACACAACAAGGGGACATAAAGACCAGGAAAAGTAATAGCTTACATTTAAAGAAAGCTGAGAAGGAACAAAAGGAATTATTCGATCAATGATCCAGAGTTAGTTGCATTATGAAATCACTCATGATCTCGGAGTATTATCCATGCAGCATATATGTTGACAATCATACAGCCGTAGAAGACTCCAGTATAAGCTAAAATAAATAATTGAGTCTAGGTCATAGACAAAGGATTGAATTGTTAGAAGATTGTATCATGGATATTACATAGCATCCATGAAATGCTAAAGTAATAACTAATACCATGACCCACAAATCAGAAGATAGCTTAAGCCTACATAAAGGCTGATCAGAGGGAAGAGGAAACTAAAGAGTTGCATCAACTAAGTAAATCAGATGTCTGATTATTAGACCCAGAAAATTATAGAAATCGTGATTGAGAACATTGCAAAATCACTCTTAATATCAGAGGTACAAGAGATATAGTACAACAACCATATTCTATAACGGAACTACGAGAAAGCCAGTTAGAAGAGTATCAGCCTCATAAGAAGTCAGTATAAAGCTCCCACCAAATTGTGTATGCACTAGAGGTGCAAGTATTATAATACAGCTTCAAGTTTGTGGATGTGAATTATACCTATGTGGAAGGGAGGTCATAAATGAGATAGAAGATGTGATGCAGGAGTTTAAGGTAAGTAAGGTAAAGGTGAACAACATACGAGATATTCATGTGCAGAAGGTTCTCAATAATCTATACTTCAGATAGAGGGTTAGAAGCGTTGTGATTCAGTATCTAGGAAGGATAGCGGTGTCATTATTGGAATATCTTCTAGCCTATGATTTCTAGGTATCGAGAGGCCTAGTTAAGAGAGTAAAGAAGAATTAGAGACGATGCGATGTATCGATTGATGTTCCAGAATAACACAAGGAAATCTATGGTTCAAGCAAGTTGAAGATAGATATTTGTAGGTCGCAAGCTAAAGTATGGTAAATAGACAATGTTTTAGGAAGACAGGAGTAAGGATAAGAAATAGCGAGTGAGAAGGTGACAATAATGGATAAGTCCTCAAGATTAAGCCCATGAAAACAAGAGAGCTAATGGTTTCTCTAATTTATAGAAAGCTCAGTATAGCTTGAATGAAATCAAAGGAGTCTAAGACTAATAGCATTTAGAAGAGATGGAATGCCGCCCTGGTAGTAGAATAAGGGTGTAATTGTGATAGATAAAGGATGACGTTTGGTCCTTCGATTGAGTAATGATTTGAAAAAAAAGATTTCACGGGCGGAACAAGATTAGATTACCTCCCCATAAGATGAATCACGTTGGGATGCTATGAAATACGGTTGTTAAAGTATAGTATCTCCCCTAGGTGGATTAGGCAAGCCACTTCAGATATCCCTGGGACGTAAGCCCTAGTGGCAATGTATTACATAAGAAGTTTCAAGTTATCAATGGTAAATTGTAGATCAACATTGAGGTGAATTAACAATGGATGGATAAAAGTTACAAAGTATGAGAGATTAGGCCGTCAGTCCTAAGATGAACAGTAATGAAGAAGCGTTAAATGACTTAGATTTATACATATAGGATAAGCAACGAGAGTAACCTGGAGTTTGGTAGCAGACCTAGTAACAATAAATCGAAGTAAGAGTTGTATAGTATGACCTACCTAGATGCAGTAAAGTTATACGAATAGATAACCAGGTCTATGAAATAAGATATAACAATGTTTGTAAGTTCAACAAAGTATTGAGGGAAGAACTTCAGTACACTTATAGGTTCACAGAGGGGCAACTTGCCATAGTTATGCATATGTTCACTAAGTGAGACCTAGAGATTGGCTAAAAGCTGGAGGGAAGAGTCTCATAGGTGCACATACAAGGAAAAATTCGCACATGCTGCATGACAGAAGGTAGCAATAGTTACAAGATTGAAAGAATTCTGACCACAAGTCGTGGTGTGAGAAAGTGGCCTAAAGGGGGGAATGCCCTGGCCTTTGGATTTATTCACAGAACAGTTGCCTAGGTGGCAAGAAGAGTACTAAAGTATTTGAAAGACATAGGTTATGAAAATGATAAGTGCATCAGTCAACATTCGAGGACGAATGTTCCAAAGGGGGGAATGATGTTACACTCCCCAGTATTACGACGATGTTACATCCCGTAGTATTGTACGTTGGATTTGTCGTAAGATAATTGACAACAGTTCAAGGAAAATATTGTTTTAAGGTTATAAGTATTATGCTATTTCAAACCAATGATAAATAAATTTGTGAAGGTGAGAGGGTAAGCGAATCGAAGAAAATGAGTTCCGTCGAAGTTTGACATTTTGAGATAAAATACGTTCCAAGCTATAATACCCCATATTTATGAACTAGTGCCATACAAGGTACCACATGACCATGATAGTAAGGTGTAAAAAGTGTATTAAAAGAGATTAGCATTTTAAGTAATTTGAGATAATTCTTAATTATATAGATAATTGGTTAATTATTGGTTTAATGGGAGATTAGAAAGATAATTAAGAATTTGTAGATAACCCTAAAAGGCCTCCCAATGTGGCATCAAGTGATCTTCTAAATCAAGTAAAATAATTGACCCTTTGGTTTATGCACTAGGTGTCATGATTAGAAAATTTTGGGCAAAATTCATTCTTATCAGCGGAAGATGTTGATGCGCTCCATCTGCTCCGGAGTTGTTTATTTGGTTAGTATGATTTGGACATGTATTGATTGTTACGGCGGGGCCCTATCCCGATCTTTATGGTATTTATCTACTCTTGGAGTCTTGTAGACATATGTCATGTACGTGAAAGATTGTATGTCCTTGTCGGCCTATGTTCAGTGTACGAGTGATCATTTTGGTCTTATAGGCCCGTATGTCATATGTATAAGTTTGTATTACATGTTGGGTCATCCTATGCCGAGTATTCCCTCATGTTTTATTCTAGTTATCTCACGGTAGCCTTTCCATCTCATTTACATATAATAGTATGATATGAAAAGATACGTTACGTTTGAACTGGGTTGAGTAAGGTACCGGGTGCCCGTCACGACCCATCGATTTGGGTCGTGACAAAACTAGAAGTCAAGATCCGAATCAAGTTCTTGATTGTCTTATCTCTAGTGAAGGCATTTGGTTCCATAACCAATTTGTTGTCATTAAGATCTTGTCAAAATCTAGATAAACATAATCTCGGGGTTCTTGGATCTTTTCTTGAATTTTCACATATCTAGTTTATTTTTCTTGATTTTCTCAATTCAATTGCATTTTTTTACTGCTTTTGCATTTGTTCAACTTATTTTCTTTTAAGTTCTTGGATATCCCAACCTTTGTGTTATTAGAACCTTCACTTAAGCAATGTTCTTTGACCTCAACATTTGGAGCTTCCTGTCCAAGATGGCCACTAGCTCCTCAACATAAGACAAATCCTTGTTCAATTGGACTGATCTGAAATCTAAAATATGGGACAGATCACCGTGATACTTTGGGAGCATGGAAACGTGGAGCACACGATAAGATGCTAATAGACTGGGTGGCAATGCAAGTTTTTAGGCCACCTCACCAATCCTCTCAAGAATCTCAAAAAGGTTCGATATACCTAGGCCTTAACTTGCCCTTCTTTCCGAATCTCATCACACCCTTCATAGGTAACCCAGAGCAAGACCCACTCTCCAACCATGAATGCATTGTCACAAACCTTCCGATCCGCATATCTCTTCTGTCTAGAATGGGTTGTACGAAACCGATCATGGATCAACTTGACCTTCTCCAAGGCATCTCGAACCAAATCTGTCCCTATACTTAGCCTCTCCCCGCTTAAACCAACCAATTGGGGAACGGCATCACCTCCCATATAGGGCCTCATAAAGGGTCATCTAAATACTCGATGGTAGTGGTTGTTGTAGGAAAACTCCACAAGGGGCAAGAACTTATCCCAAGAAACCCAGCTCCATAACACATGCATGAAGCATATCCTCCAATATTTGAATGGTGCGCTCAGACTGTCCGTTCATGTGGGGGTGGAATGCTGTACTCAACTCAACAAGTGCGATGTAAACTATGTGCCCTGGTCATAGATGATGGATATCATCACGCCATGAAGTTAGACAATCTCGCAGATATATATATCAGAGCCAGCTTCTCTGAAGAGTAGGTAGTCACCACCGGAATGAAATTAGCTGACTTGGTCAACCTACCCACAACCATCCATACATCGTAAAATTTCTTCTGAGTCCATGAGAGCCCACTAACAAAGTCCATGGTAACACGCTCCTATTTCTACTCGGGAATCTCAAGTGTCTAAAGCAAGCATCATGGCCTCTGGTGCTCATACTCCACCTGCTGACAATCTAGGAAATGAGCTACATAATCCACTATGTTTTTCTTCATTCTCCTCCACTAATAGTGTTGCCTGATAGCATCCACGGCAGCTCAACATCATTAAAGGAGAAGGATGAAGCTCTGGAAACTCCAAAAAGGCCCATGACAAGGTCTAAAACAAAGAAATTTCAAGACAAGCTTAATGGGCTTCAATTGGAAATTAAAAAGTGTCTTATAATAGAAGATGAGCTCCAGCACAAGGAGGATCATTGGTCCAAGTCTTAGAACTATTTGGAGGCCCAAATATGCCCCAAAAAGAGGAATTTTCAGCAGTCTAAATAAGCCCAAAAATAGTTTCTAGAATATAAATTTAATAGTTGTTATAATCTATGTTTACTTGCATTAGTCTATGTGTATGTTGACTACATTGGTCTTAGTGTGGGTAGTCTTCTATTCTTCTAGGGAATATAATTTTCATTTATTGAAGTCTTGACTAGCTCCTTCTTTACTACTATATAAAGGGGTACTTGTCTTTCATTGCAGAGAAGAACATTGAAGATTAATATTATTATTATGAGTTATCTTGAACCTTTGTGAACTTTATTTTGAGATTGATCTTGAAATCCTAACTAGTTCATAGCTTAAGGTAGTAAGATAATTTTCTTTCTTGTGATATCTTTGGTTTCTTTTGATATTCTTCGAAGGCGACTAGTTTCTTTTACTAGTTGTTGCCGTAAGTTATTCAAACTACAAGTCTAGATCCGAATCTGTTGGCAATTGGCTTCAAGAAATCAAATCTTATTTTTGGTTGTTTCCAAAGTCAAAAAAGGAAACAAGAAGAGGGGATCCTAGATCTTTAAGGATAAGAAAAAAAATTAATTTTCTTACTCCTTTGATCTTGTTCTAAAACTCCTTTCCTTTGTTCGAGCTGTTTTGTCACGACCCAAAATCCATAAGGTCGTGATGGCGCCGGACACCATTATCAGGCAAGCCACTCATTAAATAGTTAAGTTAAATTCCTGTTTTAGCATTTTTGAAATCGTTACCTTTAACTTATTACGCAATAACTAAACAGAAATCCGTTAAGTAAATACGACCGTTTAATATTACATTTTTTATAAAATACATCCCATACACATCCCAGAACCCAGTGTCACAAGTGCATGAGCAAATTCTAAGAATTTCACAAATACTACAAAGCTTGTCCGAAATACAAATTGGACAAGGAATTTAAAATGAAAATAAATACAATATGAGGGAGACTCTGTCAGCTGCGGATCGCCTCCGGATGATGCAGCTTGCCTAAGTCTCCAAACCAGCCACATCGCTATGAAAGTAACTGTGCAACAAAATGCACAGCAAGTGTAGCATGAGTACGAAAACAACGTGTACTCAGTAAGTATCCCGCCTAATCTCAGAGAGGTAGTGAGGAGAGGTTGAATTTGACACTTGCTATAAGTCAGTTTAGTATAATCAAGTGAGATGCTAAGCATGAGTATCATAGGCAAATTTAATAATAATCAGGGATAAGAAATATCAACTTCTTTCACATTTAACACATTAAATCTTCATCATTTCAGTTGGCAATTTTACAACTTCTTAGACCAATAAACAGTAATAATTACAGGAAATACGCAGCAATTATCATGCGCAAGAAAATTCTGAGGTTCGAACAGCGCGGGCCAACAATAATAAAATGTGCACTACCGAGGGTTGAACGGCCCGGACCATAGATGCATCTATCTACCCCGCTCGCGAATCGAACATGCGACGCGGGTAACATAATACTAGGGCTACTCCGCTCGCGAATCATACCTGCGACTCGGGTCCCCGTATAAATATACTTAAATACAGGGTCATCCTACTCGCGAATCATACATGCAACTCAGGCACCCAAAGTTACACATATTCACCCCAATAAACCACATTTTTATCAGGAAAATTAGCTGTCCAATGAAGTGATAAAATTCTCCTTTTAATAAACATGAGAATAGTATAAAACCTTTCTAGAGATTTACTTGCCAATTTCGACAGGGTTCGAAACTCTATAGATTTATCCGAAACACAATTATCCAAGGAAGAATCAATTCTCCTTCTAGGTGATTAAGAAAAGTAAACTCTATCCTTCTTAGAGATTTAGATACTAATTGAAAGAATCACATGATATTTTGTTGACAAGGTCACAAGTACAACAAGTAAAGCATGCTAGTGGGTCTTAGACTACCCGGACTTGGCATAATAGTAGCTACACACGGACTCCCGTTACCTCGTGCGTATGTAGCCCTCACAAATAATAGCATGTATTCATTTAGTTCACCTATGGGGACAATTCCTCCTCACAAAGTTAGAAATGAGACTTACCTCGCTCCGTAATTTAATAACCGGCTTCCAAGCCCTTCTGACGACTCCAATGGATGCACAACGCCCCAAAACTACCAAATAACGGGAAAAGCAATGCAAATTCATTCTAATACTCGTAACAAATTCAAATTATATACTTTCCCAACTCCGCTTAGTGAATTGACCAAAGTGCCCTCGGGCCCACGTGCCCGGATTCAGAAATTTCTCGAAGATATACCCTATCCATAGTCTTACTAACTCAAATATACAGTTTACTCAAAATTTCATGCTCAAATTCGTGGTAGAAATCCAAAAATACAATATCTAGGTCTTTCCTCCAAAAAATCCCAATTTTCCACAATTTTTTCAAGTTTTAATCCATGCATATACCTTGTATTTAACTTGAGAGGATTTGGAATAACTTACCTTGACATAGATGATGAAATTCCCCTCTTGAAGCTCTCCAAAAATTGCCCCATCCATGAGAAATATGAGAGAAATGGCCAAAAATCTCGGTTTTAAAACATTTTGCCCAGGCCTATTTTCGCACCTACGATCCACTCTTCACACCTGCGCTTCCGCAGGTGCGCCAAAACTTCCGCACCTGCGGCTTCCTCAGCCCCAGCAAAACTTCGCACCTACGCCACACTGTCCGCATCTGCGCCTTCACAGGTGCAGAAAATACATCGCACCTGCGCTCCCAGCCAAGCCACCAAAATCTCGCACCTGCCGTGCCAAATCCATACTTGCAACCAAAGCCTCGTAGGTGCGGTCACACCAGATAACATCAACCTCAACCTTCTTCAAACTCCAAACTTGATCCGTTAACCACCCGGAGTTCACCCGAGGCCCCCGGGACACCGTCCAATTACACCAACCTGTTCCAAAACATAATGCGGACTTGCTCGAGGCCTCAAATCACATCAAACAACGCCGAAATCACGAATCGCACTAAAACTCAAACTTTAAGAACTTGAAATTCCAAACTTCCACAGCCGATGCCGAAACCTATCAAATCACGTCCGATGGACCCCAAATTTTTCACACAAGTCATATTCGACATTGCGGACCTGCTCCAACTTCCGGAATCGCTTTCCGACTATGATATCAAAATTTTCACTTCCGGCCGGATTTCTCAAAAACCTTCAAATTTCTATCTTTAGCCAAATAACTTCAAAATGACCTACGGACATCCGAATTCACTTCCGATCGCGCTGCCAACTCCAGAATCAACATACGAAGCTATTCCCAGACTCAGAATACCAAACGGACATCTACAACACTGAAATGCCTTACAGCCCAAACTTAGGAAATTTCTTCAAAATTCTGACTTCCACAATACACACAGAAACGCTCCCGGGTTATCCAAAACCCGATCCGGACATACGCCCAAGTCCGAAATGATCATACGAACCTGCAGGAACCTTCAAATCCTGATTCGGGGGTCGTTTACTCAAAATTCTAATCCTAGTTGATTTCTCCAACTTAAGGCTTCTGAAATGAGAATTTTCTTTCCAAATTAACTCTAAACTTCCCGAAATTCAATTACGACCGCACCTACAAGTCATAATACCGGAAACAGAGCTGCTCATAATTTCAAACCGCTGAACGACGCGCTAGAGCTCAAAATGACCGGTCGGGTCGTTACATTCTCCCCCACTTAAACAAACGTTCGTCCTCGAATGTGCTAAGAACTGTTCTGGAGTTATCTGAAATCACTGTTTAACACCTCGTGCACCTGCCCGTGCTACCACAACCCAGTTGAGTACATTAGCTTGATCAAATATGGAGATTTCTTATTTTATCCACACAATAAGCTCAGAATCCAGTTCCAATACCTGAAATTTCCCTGCCAGGCCTAGTTCCAATATATACCTTATCAACTACCACGCGATATACCAGAACATGACTGCATACCCTTGCTGAATTAGCACCATGCACTGCATAATTCATCATCTGAATACAATGACACTCCCTGAACCTTAATAGCCAAAATTTCACGAATCCGATGCTCCCTAATGCACCTTATGATATATATATACATCCTGCTATAATGCTGGTGATACCACCACAACAGAGGAGATGTGTAGAAATTTCTAACCAACTGCAGAGTTAACCAACCATTGAAATCTTTTCACTTGACTTAGATCATCATCTCACTATGAACCAATGTTGGTATTTGTCCTTTAATATACTTCACAAAATCTTATCGCACGAATCCCTGGTCCAATAATCTCATCTCACCCAGTACGGACTGCTCAGAAAATAAATCACACCAAACATGACCAACAGTCTCACATGATACCACAACGCGCCAATAGGCAATAACTCGAACATGATACATAAAGGAATGACTCAGGAAGGGACTACTAGACTCACGCAACTATTATGAACTTTCTCAGAGAATAGGAAGTAAAATACAGAAAAATAAATAAATATAGGAACCTTACTCATCATCGCACCGCTGCGGCATGCAACCCGATCCAAATAACATACCCGTGGCGGCGTGCCACCCGATCCCATCATAAAATTTACATAAGAAGATACACGGAGCTGAATCGCTCACTATTACAAATTACCGAATATCGGTCACAAGCACGCTAAGTGCATAACACCATCCTAGGAAGGCTGATAAATCCATATGCTACAAAACTTAAGCACATCTGACGTGCGATATATATATATATATATATATATATATATATATACTCTGGATCTCAAGATCTATCCTGCTCACATAACATCATCACTACGGGGAACCTCAACACATAGGGACCCATTAAGCCGTTTCACAACTCACACAGCACAATCACAACATTACATGAATTTGACGAATACGGAACAATACCCTATATCCCAACACCCCTCCTTGAGGAGCGCTATACTGAAATGAACACATCTGACTTGCATGAAGCCCATAATCTTGTTTAAATCCATTCATACACTTCAAGCCGATTCTGCTCGCAATGAACTAGGCTGATAGCCTTACCTGGGTCCATAATAACCCACTTCCTCTCATAATACACAAGAACAACCGTCGTAGCCGGGACAAACACCCCACAATCCACAACCAACTGAACTGAACGCCCTCCTGGCATAAATCCTCAAATAAGCAAAATATTGCACTTCCTTATACTTGGTATAAATCTTCAATCAATCAGGTGACTACCTGTCACACTTATACAATCTTCTCGTGGTTACGCTCCCACGACCTTCCACACCTGGTAACAAGTCTGCACATCCATATCACTGACCACACTAATACCGCAAACACATCAAGAACCCTGACCAGGATACAAAGCCTTTTCCACCGAATATCGATCTCAGGTGACACTGAAGATAACACCAGCTCACTCTGAACTTTGAAATCACTTTTTCTTGCTCATCCTAGCTCATGACATCCTTGTCAACACCGAACCGCAACCTCAATTCCTTACTTCCTGTTACATACTGCTTACCGCACCTAACATGCCAATATGAGATAGCGCAAGAATTCCATCATAACTTGTCAACCACTAATAGGGTGAATACTTCATCATATAGAAACCTTTTACTTACCTCAATTCAAGAGAACCACCACAACGCACGAGTAAATTCCCACAATCACAGTATATGCAAATCCTTAAGTAGTGGTCTGAACCATCATAAAGATTCCGGGATCCGCCTACACCTGACAGGCCATAATACTTGAATGCTTCCAAATAAAATCTATTTCGATGGCCGACATGCCTCGCGTACACTGGGACAAACCACATGCATAACTTAATCACATAGAAGGAACTGGTCACTGCTGTAAATGTGCCATTTCAACCATGGATAATCAATCTATCTTCTTTTAATCATCCGCAATTTCCTCAAGAATAATAGTAACTTCCTTTAACTCATAGCAAACTCAACCCTCACTCATCCCGAGTGACCTTGATTCACGAGACCATGCTGCCTAAATCCCGCAACCCGTCTCATACCCTCCTGAAAATCTTTCTACAACCCGGAGTTTATTTCTCTCACTTCTCCAATTATATCCTGCACGCTGAAAATAACATAGAACACTCCAATTATTTTCCCTTTCTCAGGAATTATACTGCAAAATCTCGACTCTTAATCATACTGCTGCCTGTAACCCTTAAACGCCGCATTCTTAACCTTCGAATTCATTAGGATCACCATTGAGAGTCACCCACTCTGATTGGCCCCGAATACAATCAACTCCAAGGCTTTTCTAGCACATGAACATCCTCTCAATGAAGTACATGACTGATTCACTACCTTTACAA
The DNA here is from genome assembly GCA_005239525.1 of Nicotiana knightiana. Classification (NCBI taxonomy): domain Eukaryota; kingdom Viridiplantae; phylum Streptophyta; class Magnoliopsida; order Solanales; family Solanaceae; genus Nicotiana; species Nicotiana knightiana. Next base: position 180,240 of record ML382004.1, read on the forward strand.
CTCGCCTATGCCTTAAGCATAAATTTTGAATCTTTCAAAGCCTAACCTTGGTCCGACCGGGCCAAATTTTGCACACATTCATCAAATCCCACGCACGATCACCATTTTACTCCTTTCTCCTTAGCTGAAATAACTTGCCAACACGCTGACAATCCGCAACCCTATGATAACACAATCCTGCAATCCAACTGTAGGTGGTGGGATTCCCCCACTTAGCCCGAAGCTACTCCTTGCACCACTCTAGACCCTGCTGAGATCCTTTCTCCTTTATTAACATGATTTTGCTTAACCAATCCATCAAATTCTTCTAAATTATCTTGTTAGCACTCCCTAAATACTCAAATTCTCTAGCATCATTCACACATTCTGCCTCCTACTGAATATCCACTAGAATCCCCCGCAGAAACTTGCCAACCACACAACCGCTAACCTACTCACAGGAGATAACCCGCATGTGGAAATCACCAACTGATACCTTCCAACGACGCTGTACTGCACACTCTCTACAACATCAATACCCCATCCTAAGCCTGTTCTCATTCCCCAACTTTACCAGTCTGTCCTCTCCCCATGGACATCTACTAAATGCGCTACAATATCTTCTAATTCACCACTATGCTGCCGTTCTCCCACTTGTTAATCACATTCCTTTAAACAACTACCTGATTTCCGTTCCTCAAACCTGGCCTTTTAGAAAAGGGAACCACCGCCTAGAACTTTTCACATATCTTCCTTCATCATATGCCGTCCAATTCAATGCCATTCTCTGCACTCTTACACCAGTAGATCACTACGACTTCAAACTCTACGAGGATCATCTTTCTCGAGCTGCCTTAATTAGAAATAACTATTCAGTCCTGAACCACCAAGCACCACGATCTCTGACAACCACTTCTCCAATACTACTTCACAACACTCCGAACCAATGCAACCGAAGAAACCAAAGCTCCGACAGACTCAACACATTCCATTCGATCAGTGACGACGATGTCACATCACAGGTGAATATTCCACCTCACTCGAAAACACCAAGTCTTACTACTTTATCAACCCCAACCGAACCATTTATAGTCTAAATGCCTTTCCTCAGCCAGAACTAAAATGCTGAAATCTCGAAATCACTCCCTGAGAAGACCTCCCTTCAAGTCATTCATTACCCCGACATATGGACAAGCATTCTACCATCATATCAACATCGCGCGATAACCAACTCGTAAGCATCATAACAATCTGAGCATAGCCTCAAAATTCTCAGAAACACAGCAACTGAGCCGAAACAACATAATATTCTTCTGCAGGGCAACAACAACAGCCCCAACCAACTATACATGGAAAACATCTCGCACCATATCTGTAGCACCATTTCAATTCTTCAAATTCCCGATTCATAGCAAGCGCTTCGCGACGTATAAGATTGAGTAGAAAGAAATATAGGCATAAGCCTCAAAGGAATCGAATTGCATGATGAGGAATCAAGAAGGGAAGTACTCCTAACAGCCCTATAGCCGCTCGAAGATAAGTACAGACGTCTCCGTACCGATCCGCAAGACTCTACTAGACTTGCTCATGACTCGTGAGACCTAAGGGAACCTAGAGCTCAGATATCATGTTGTCACGACCCAAAATCCATAAGGTCGTGATGGCTCCAGACACCATTGTCAGGCAAGCCAATCATTAAATAGTTAAGTTAAATTCCTGTTTTAACATTTTTGAAATCGTTACCTTTAACTTATTATGCAATAACTAAGCAGAAATCCGTTAAGTAAATACGACCGTTTAATATTCCATTTTTGTATAAAATACATCCCATACACATCCCAGAACCCGGTGTCACAAGTGCATCAGCAAATTCAAAGAATTTCATAAATACTACAAAGCTTGTCCGAAATACAAATTGGACAAGGAATTTAAAATGAAAATAAATACAATATGAGGGAGACTCTGTCAGCTGCGGATCGCCTCCGGATGATGCTGCTCGCCTAAGTCTCCAAACCAGCTACATCGCTATGAAAGTACCTGTGCAACAAAATGCACAACAAGTGTAGCATGAGTACGAAAACAACGTGTACTTAGTAAGTATCCCGCCTAACCTCAGAGAGGTAGTGACGAGAGGTCGAATTTGACACTTGCTATAAGTCAGTTTAGTATAGTCAAGTGAGATGCTAAGCATGAGTATCATAGTCAAATTTAATAATAATCAGGGATAAGAAATATCAACTTCTTTCACATTTAACACATTAAATCTTCGTCATTTCAGTTGGCAATTTTACAATTTCTTAGGACAATAAACAGTAATAATTACAGGAAATATGCAGCAATTATCATGCACAAGAAAATGCCGAGGTTCGAATGGCGCGGACCAACAATAACAAAATATGCACTGCCGAGGGTCGAATGGCCCGAACCATAGATGCATCTATCTGCCCCTCTTGCGAATCGAACATGCAACGTGGTTAACATAATACTAGGGCTACCCCGCTCACGAATCATACCTGCGACTCGGGTCCCCGTATAAATATACATAAATACAGGGTCATCCTGCTCGCGAATCATACATGCGACTCAGGCACCCAAAGTTACACATATTCACCCCAATAAACCACATTTTTATCAGGAAAATTAGCAGTCCAATGAAGTGATAAAATTCTCCTTTTAATAAACATGAGAATAGTATATAAAACCTTTCTAGAGATTTCCTTGCCAATTTCGACAAGGTTCCAAACTCTATAGATTTATCCGAAACAAAATTATCCAAGGAAGAATAAATTCTCCTTCTAGGTGATTAAAAAAAGTAAACTCTATCATTCTCAGAGATTTAGATACTAATTGAAAGCATCACATGATATTTTATTGACAAGGTCACAAGTACAACAAGTAAAGCATGCTAGTGGGTCCTAGACTACCCGGACATGGCATAATAGTAGCTACGCACGGACTCCCGTCACCTCCTGCGTACGTAGCCCCCGAAAATAATAGCATGTATTCATTTAGTTCACCTATGGGGATACCTCCCCCTCACAAAGTTAGAAAGGAGACTTACCTCGCTCCGATTTTCCATAACCGGCTTCCAAGCCCTTCCGACGACTACAATGGATGCACAACGCCCCAAAACTACCAAATAACGGGCAAAGCAATGAAAATTCATTCTAATACTCGTAACAAAATTCAAATTATATACTTTCCCAACTCCGCTCAGTGAATTGACCAAAGTGCCCTCGGGCCCACGGGCCCGGATTCAGAAATTTCTCGAAGATATACCCTACCCATAGTCTTACTACCCATATAACCTACCCGACCGTAAATCAATTTTGGAGAAGAACCTCGCACCCTGCAATTGGTCGAACAAATCATCTATCCGAGGCAATGGATGCTTGTTTTTGATAGTGACTTTGTTGAGCTGCCGATAATCAATACACATCCAAAGCGACCCATCCTTCTTCCTGACGAAAAGAACCAGAGTGCCCCACGGCGACACACTCGGCCGAATGAACCCCTTCTCTAATAAGTCTTTCAACTGCTCCTTTAACTCCCTCAACTCTGCTGGCTCCATTCTGTATGGTGGAATAGATATTGGTTGCGTATCTGGCAATACATCAATCCCGAAATCGATCTCTCTATCTGGCGGAATCCCTGGAAGCTCGTCCGGAAATACTTCAAGAAACTCATTCACGACTCGGACGGGGGGGCAGACACTTCTGAAGTTGTGTCCGCAACCCGGACCAAATGATAAACACACCCCTTTTTAATCATCTTCGAGGCCTTAAGGTAGGAAATAAACCTACCCTTTGGCACCACACCATTCTCTTTCCACTCAATAACTGGCTTGTTAGGAAACTCTAGTCTCATAATTTTGGTTCAGCAGTTGAGTTTAGCAAAGCACGAGTAAAGCTAATCCATTCCCATGATAACATTGAAATCTACCATCCCTAGTTCGATAAGATCGGCCGTGGTATCTCGGCCACACACCGTGACAACACATTTCCTATAGACTCGTGCGGCTGTAATGGAATCACCAACCGGAGTCGACACAGAGAATGGCTCATGAAGCTGTTCGGGTTCTATCCCAAAACTTGAAGCAATAAATGGGGTAACATAGGACAAGGAGGACACCGGATCAGTAAGAGCATAACAATCAAAGGCTTGAATAGCCAGAATACCTGTAACAATATCTGGAGAAGCCTCCGCCACTCTGGCGACCACTCAAAACATAGAACCGGCTGGGTCCACCTCTACCACGAGCTCCACCTCTAACTGCACCATGCCCTTCTTGAGCTGGAGGACGTAGTAAAGATGCGTCGACTGAAGAACCGGACGGCTGAGCAAAACCACTACCCATGCCCTGACTGGGCGCACGACAATCCCGCCGAATATGACCTCTCACCCCAAACCCGTAGCATACCAGGATATCCAGGTAACTAGGATCAGTATGGAACCTCCCACACTTAGGGCATGGAGCCCTCCTCTGCTGCTGGAACCTCCCTCCTGGACGACCGGACTAATGGGGTCACCTACTGTCTGATCCTGGTCGCCAGCGACTGCTCTGCTGATAACGGTGCACTGATGGCGATGCACTGGATGAGGACTGAGCATAAGACTGGGATGGCCTTGATGGTCCTCTCCCCTGAACTGGTCTCCCTCCTCCAACTGAACTCCCCAAGTGGCCCGCTGACTGGGCCCAGCTAATACTCTCCCTCTCCGACCTTATCTTCAATTTCCTAGCCTCCGTGGCCTGGGCGAATCCCACTACCTTACCATAATTCATGTCTGAGTGCAAGGCAGCTGTAGCAGATTCATTCACAACCAAAGGACTGAGGCCCTGAACAAACTGTCGAACTCTGGCACCCATAGTCGATACCAACTGAGGAGCGTACTTGGACAACCTCACGAACTCCATGTGGTACTCCCACACACTCATATTACCATGCTTGAGAACCTCAAACTCCGTAGCAAGGGCGGCCATAGCCTCGGTAGGAAAGAAGTGATCCATGAAAGCATCAACGAACTCATTCCATCTCGCCGGAGGACTTCCCTCCCCACGGGAATTCTCCCACATCTCGAACCATGAATACACTGCTCCCCTCAGCCTGTAAGATGCTAACTCAACCCCCTCTATCTCTGTAGCCTTCATAACCCAAAGCGTCTTGCACATCTCATCTAGAAAATCCTGCGGATCGGCCTCCGGATCAATACCTGAGAACTCTAGAGGGGCCAACCGCACAAACTGGTTGACTCTGGAACCGGTGGAATCTCCCTGTCCGCTTGAGGATGCAGGGGAAGCATGAGATCCTTGGGCCTGAGCGACCACTAACTGAGTCAACATATGAATAGCTCCCCTGAGGTCCCCATCAGAAGTACCGGGACCTGAAGCTGGAACCGAAGAAGGATCAGGAATACCAGCGGG